>JAGDQP010001234.1:0-25466 GCA_022664845.1 Lepisma saccharinum | reverse complement strand
TGATATTGAGCGACTAACCACGGAATAGTAACACGCCGTCTGCAGGTTCGGGAAGGCAACACGTTACCTGCACAACGATGACGTACATTACCGCCGAGTCATGTGTTACAGAGGGCTACAGCGACAGAGCCTCGTGTTGTTTCCTCTGTTTGTGTGCAGCCACCAACGCACGTAACGTATGTTATCAACGCAGGGACAGATGTCGAATGCCGCTTGTAAGACGACGACACATGTTGTTTGTGGGTTCGGCAATAGGGCTTTCAGGAAACAATGTATGGACGCTGTCGTGTGGAGCATTGTACGTGCCCCAGCGTCGCGACAGCATCATACCACGCAACGTGCGACTCTTGCAATTCGCACTACGGATCCGTCTCTCACATTGCTTACTCTGTCATTTGTCATCATCCCGGTACGTTTGACCCCATGTTTCCGCTTCCAACCAGTGCTGTCATATGCGTGCCCTCTTGCGCCGCCACTGTTACGCATCGATGTGTGCATGAATCGCATATACAAAGCACATACTGCAATCGTTCCTTTGACCCGACCTTTCTCCTACACTTCGTTCTCTAATTCTCGCTAGTGTGATGTATTCCATCGCAGTTGCGGTGGGCTCTGGCTCGGGATTGCCTTATTGTCGGACTCGGGATCCGTCTCTCACATTGCTTACCATGTCATTTGCCATCATCCTGGTATGTTTGACCCCATGTTTCCGCTTCCAACCAGTGCTGTCATATGCGCCCCCTTGCGCCGCCACTGTTCCGCATCGATGTGTGCATGAATCGACCTAACAGAGCACATACTGCAATCGTTCCTTTGTCCCTACCTTTCTCCGACACTTCGTTCTCTCGTTCTATTCATTTTTGTTCTACTTTGGTCCATTTTCGGCGGATTGTAGCTCAGCACTGACGCATTTCGGATCACAACTTCTTCGCTTAAATCATGTCTTTTTTTATTCTCCATCATCCCCTGAAGTTTGACCCACCATTAAAGGTACACCCTATATATATATATATATCGTTACTTTCAATAGTAATAATGTTGATAATGTATGATTTTTAGTTTTCGTTATTTTTATTATTGTTTTGTTTTTTGGTGTTCAATTATTCATATTATGTAAATTCAAATGGTTGGGTGGAAGAATATGTTATCCCTTAGCTCCGCAATTTAAAAAAAGAATAAATAAAATGAAATAAGAGGTGCTGCCGTATACTTAACCTTGGACTAGCACAATGAAGCAGGTTATTATTTCGGAAGGAAACACGGAAGTAATATTTAGATATTAACTCTCCAATTCGAAGATTCAGAGGAAGTATCTTGCATAAGTACACATCAAATCTGCCAGCTTGCGACGTGAAGAGGGAACGTGGAGCCCAAAAACGGATAATAACTCTGGCTTTCTTATGCTACGTACCGATGGTATTCTTCTTTTGACTATAGCAAGAAAGTAGTTCAGAACAGAATCAATATGAGAAAGATTTGAAATATATATAATAAGGGATATTCAATTTTAGGGGAGGTGAAGGTTTTGCAGAACACACTCAATGAATGAAGACCGTCAGTATCTGTAAATCTGTAGAGAAGTCCAAGAAAGATCATAGAACTGTTAGTTATAGAGGTCACGTGATCAGCAAACAAAAGTAGTTCGTCTAATACCACTCGAATGTCTTTTTGTGAGGAAACTTTAACGATAGGGTTATCTCCAATGAAATAGGTAGACGGGATTTGATTCTCCTTTAAAGAAATAGTAAGAAAAGAAGATTTTTAGGGATTTATTTTCAAGTTCCACGCATTGCATCAGTAGAAGAGGTCAGAGATGGAATTTTGGAGATCAGTTACATCCTGTAATGATCTGATTTTTCGAAATAATTTACGTTGTCAGCAAAAAGGAGAATTTTTGTTTCGGACGACGAGAAATGAGATGGGTAAGAATATACGGTTCCAAATATGTGTACATTGTCGAAAATAGTTGAGAATAGCATGTTTTATGCAGGGAAACAACTCTTCTATCCTATATATTTATATTCGAATTGCATCTATTTACTAATTCCAATTTTATCATTATTAAACACTCATATATGACACACAATTTTGACAGAGAATAGCTGAGGGGGAAGAAGGTAGGAGTTAAATCCAAACACACATATTCAGTGTGTTATTTTCATGAGAAACAAAATCATAAAGTGCTGATTGTCATTTAGGAATAAAACCTTTTCCACGGTCCTTTTATATATATATTGAGGCGCTAACCTAGCGACTCGTAGGTGCCGGGTTCAAATCGCACCTGGGGCATGGATGTAAATTTTAACTAGCATCTCATTGATAATCGTAACGGGTGGAAGTCAAAGTTACTAAAAATGACCCATGCAAAATATAGAATTTTACGTCCCTTATATATAAAAAAAGCTATTAACTCGTCCGTATGCAATTTATTGAATATGAAAGCAGATACGATCTGGGTAATTTTAAAAACTTTGGACGCTTGTGGAATGTTTCTTACATTTGCCAGTACAAACCTACACTACGTATTTTGTCTAATCTATAAGGCATACACATTTTTCATCCACCAGTATAATTTTATTTTTTAAAATACCGTAAAGACAACTTTTGCAAACAAAAATCAAGTTACAGGTTAATAAATCTTAATCTCAACGTTAATTCGAAAACCTGTAAGTATGTACGTATTTGTATTAGCCTCGGAAAACTTAAGATGTTCCCTCAATGGTCTTCTCAGACAGTTACTATGTTGTTTGATAAAGATTTATTCATCCTGTTTGTTTGAAAAGCGGAACATTGATTTTTCAGACTGCCTATCCTACAGACATCCTGTCAGTCCTATTTCTCCCCTGATTCCACATCTCTCCTCGTCCCTTTTGGATAATTAAATTTTACCAGGACAAAATTAGGCGTAATAGACAAGTTTCTAATCTAATTAAATGTTCAAGTTGTGACCCATTGTTGCTTGCCCTCTTTGGCAGGAAAATGAATTACTTGCAATGCGGTTGGACGCGTTTGAAAGGGGAATAGAACAGAAACAGAAGAAGAGGGACTAAGAAAGAGAAAGAAGGACAAGGGAAAATGTTATAACTGGAAACTATGGAAAATAACCATTCCAACTATAGCTACAAGATAAATTTATTTCGAATATTTGGGCAAAAGTTCAAGAATATTTTATGCTATGGAAACAAATTTTACATTATGAACATATTTTCATTAAAGTGCCACATGCAGTTCTGTTTAGCCCTTTCGGAATATATTATTCAAGATACATTGATTGAAAATGATGGATATATATTCTGCAGACATATTTTCATATGTAAATAAACTATCTAACTCTACGGCTTACGAAGTTCGCAAGTACATCGCCACAGTAACAATCATTAGCCATTGGATTCTATCCTGGGCAATATCAAGCCAGTTTTCATCATGAACACCTAGTCCTCGAAGCTCCCCTTCTAATGTTGTCGTCCCAACGATGTCTCGATCTTTGCAATGACCTCTTTCCCTTCGGGTTACCAACCACGATGGAATATAATAGTCATATTTTCCCCTATCTGAGCTACATGGCATGCCAACAGTGCCTAACATCCGACGAACCCTACAGTCTATGGAACCGCGCTGACGTGTTTGAAAGCTTTGAAGTAGAGCGTTAGTATAGCGTCATGGAGGTGGTACGTTCAATCTCAGCGCCGATAATTCTGACTGAGGTTTTTCCGGGGTTATTCCTCAGTCACATCAGGCAAATGCCGGGATAGGACCTTGAAGTTAGGCCTTAGTCGACGTCTTCTCTCATGTTTTCCCCTCCCCTATCGAGTCTTGAGCTTTAGATGTCTAAAGGCCATAAATTAAATTCAAATACAGTTTGTGGAATTCATTATTCAGTCTTCTCCTTTCTCCAGTCGTCTCGTCCTGTTTCGGTCGGTATATCTTTGTTAAAACCCTATTTTAAAACACTCGTAAATCATGTTCAGCTGCCAGGGCCGTTTGCGTTTTGAATTTGAATTTTAGTTAAAATATTTAGCCAACTTTAGCTCAGAAATGACCAAGGGGCATGCTCCAACTTTTGGAATCTTAAAATATTACCGGCAAAATAACCTTTCTGTATATTTTTACTTTATCTTTCTTGATGTTAATAGTGAGGTTATGAGTTTCCGAACTAAATACAATTATGATATACCCGATGTTGAGCGACTTTTTATTTCTTCCGTGATCTCGTTCTTGCTTGTTGCATATTCTGCTAACTATTTTAAAATATTGATTTTCTTGGCTATCATTCTTATTATTATGTTTCTATTTCCTTCATCCTCTGTGTTTTGGCTTGTTGTTATGTATTTTGTTTTATCCACGTTCACCTGGAGACCTATCTCATCGCAAATTTCTACTAGGACTGCGATATTACGTTGTAGTGTATCTATCTATATCTTCCCCTATTAATTCAACATTCGTGTAAACAAACACTTGGTTCAAGTTATTCAACGTTAGTCTCTATTTGTCCTCTTTTACAAACGCGTATTCTACTGTAACGTTAATGAGTAGTGGTGAAATGGCAGTTCCTTGTTTCAATCCCCTGCGAAGTTTTGAAACTATTTAACATATTATTACGTACTTATACATACTCTGCTTATGGGGTCGCTGAGATATACCCTTACTAGTAGAACAAGTTTCATCAGTATTCCAAATCGCCCCAGGATATTGTAATTTGTTTCCTTGGGTAAGATTCATATGCTTTCATGAAATCTAAGAACATCTGGACAACCATTCCTTTGTATTTCTATTTCTTCTCTATTTTCTATCTCAAGTTGAAAATATGGTCCAGCGTAGACTTTCTTTTTGTTTTTAAATTGACATTGATGATCTCCAATTATTTCATCTACGTATTCGCTTAGGTGTTGTAGGGGAATATTACTCATCACGTTTTAACAAGTCGATAGTGAAGGGATTTCACGGTAGTTATTACAGTCAGATTTATCTCCTTTATTATGTTAGCCTCAGAAACACATATGTTGAGTTGATAGTTTTAGTGCATTGCAATCCAAGTTCGGATTATTAAGTTATTAAACACCAGGAATCGCACGTACACTGCGAGCACCAAAAAATATGTAATTATTTAAGTATCGCTTTGCATTATAACTTTTCCACTTTATTTACTGCACCAATCGTTCGGTGTGTCCGTGAGTGGCTATCATTCTGCCAAATGATAGCTGCCAAATGGTATTAGCTATCGGAAAGTGTTTCCTCTACAATGTGCTCAAATTTAGTGTTTGTTTCAATATAAAAAATCAACCCCTGTTGCAATCTAAAATTTTGTAGTTGCCCCAGTAGAGGTATTCCCGGTACACCAATGGTTTTAGTAGTATCATCATGTGATTCTGCATATACACTTTTGTATTTGGATTTTTCTTGTTTCAAAGTTCTATGTGCAATAGGATCGGAATTAAATCCCTTTTGCGGAGACTGAAATCATCTTATAGTGAACTCTTTGAAATCCTAATTCTGATTTTATTGGTAAACAGTGTTTCCGTTTTCCAATGATTCTCCATCACCATCTTCTTTGTTTTGTAACGTTATTTCTAAAACTCTTTCGTAATTAACGCGTTCAGCAGATCTCTAACTATAGAATGTTGCCAACTAACCCACGTGGAAAATTAAAAGGAATGCAGCAACTTAATGAAACTTGAGTTGCAAAGAGTTTCATCATTGCTCCCATAATTTATTTCCAGCGTGAAAAAAACTCTAGTCCAGGAAACTCTGAGAAACAGAAACGGTAGTATAGAGAAGGAAGGTAAGTATATCACGTATGTCCGAAGACAAGTTTGATTTGCTTCTCATTAGTCTTGCTAATACCAGACTCAGAACTGAGGTAGGGCATTACCTAAAGAAGACGTATTATCTTAAAGTGACTGCAGAGCCAGCAAGATACCATACAATTTGGAACGTCAATTCAAAAACTCAGCCAATATCAGGAAGATTGTAAAAATACAATTAGAGTTCATGATATATCGTATGCTGAAGAATTGCTCTATGGAAACGTTTGAAACTTTCTATTTCACAATCTTTTTAAAAAAAATGCGTCACTAATATTACAGAATACCTTCTACATCGCTTTAATTTTACGATCAGCATCAGTAACAAAGTTTTGCAACAAAATGTTAGTAATAGGCTAGTAAGAGTAAAGCTAAAAATTTAAATTGTTGATTTCACAAGCAAAATGGATTAAGTAATTGAAGTTAAAATTGCTCCTACTCAGCTATTTAAGGAGACATAAAGAGTTCACAAATCCTCTTAAATCCCAACTCCAACTTTCTTCAATTCATTTCTTCAAAAAATAAAATACAGTACATTTCTAGCAACAGTAACAACTAATCTTCTAAGTTTAGTTGTTTTAACTGTTATGTGGTCCCTGCGTGGCTCACTCAATGTTGCTCCAAAGGTTTAAAGCTAGCAACCTCTCAATTTGTACACATTCATGATACTCATATATTTAATATATATTATCACCACTAGATCGAACATAGGCAGCACCGTAGTACTCCCAATTTGAATGTTACGATTTCTGCAATATTTGGGCCTAGGTAGGACAATCCTAGGAAGTAAACAATTTCTTAAGCTATGTGCATCTCCCAATCGTCACCATAGATTGGAAACAACCTTTGTACTCTATAATTCCTTTACTTTATGTCACATAGAATTGAGTACTTATACTTGTAAAGGTGCTATGCGTCAGGTTATAAGAATTGATATTTTAATATAGAATGGTGTGTTCTGATGTGTTGAATTTCCACATAAAATGCAAGGTGTAATTTCTAAAGTGTTCTCTTGCTAATGTGTTGATATTCTCAAACCCAATATTTTGGCATTTAGCCATTGTTTAAGATTATATATTGAGTTATTCAAGTATAATGTTTTATTTTCAATAGTTCTAATGGAGACTGGGCAAAGATTATTCAGTAGCTATAATTGAATATAAAATTAGACAATGTGTGTCATTTTATATGTGAAGTTCCTTCTAGAAATGTTATCGGAACAAAACATGGCTTTTCGTTCAGGAATTAACATGAAAGTATATAATTTCAAGATCCTCATTTCGAGAATTAAAGAATAGTTAAGATAATTTTGATTAAATCTGTGACGCTACATTCATATATGAATATTGCTTTGGAAGTTAGTAACAAATATTTCATAAATATAGGTTTGAAGACTTTGTCGCTGAGATTACTGTATTATTTTGTAATTTGAGCTATCGTTATGTAAGGAAACAGATCTTCTAGTTGCTTAGATGAATACTGGTTGTCGTGCTTCTGTAAGTAAATATGTTTATTTAAAACGATGATGAAATGTTACTATTATGTGGATATTTACTAATTTTCCTTATTTGATTTCTGGATGACAGTAGAATGTACGTTAGTTTGCAACTATGTGCGTGAGCAAAGAAATATGAAAGATTTAAGTTTTCTTATCTTCATCTTCCTTCCAAATTCTTGCCCTCAATAAATCCCAACCTAGAAGAAGTTGATTCATGCCGTGTAAACCTCAAACAAATGCGTGCTCTTCGGTTTGCATCTTGATTACTTCCATTTCTGCCTGGGATTCTCATCAAGCCAAAGTTAATTAATGTAGCTTAACTGATAATGATTTTGAGGTCCTTTGCGATTGTGTGGGCTGAGAACGAAAGCTTTAATTCATCCTATTTAGAGGTGAGAAATGCGAGAATCCTCTATAACTGAATGCTAATGATGAAACGTTAAAGATAGTGTATTCCAGCTTCTCGAATAGATTACTTAGACGTTCTTGTATAGTTCCTGAATAGTAACAGGAAATTAGTACTTTAAGATTACTTATCTACAGAAGTTTCCTTTCCAAGTGTTTCGTGATAGAAAGTAACGATATCATCCGATTGAGCAGAACAATAAGTCAAATGAGAGCAAGAACAAATGAGCACGTTTAACAATCATACGTGCTGAACAACGTGCCAATACGCGAATGTGAAACATATGTTTTCCTCGTATTTATACATTAAAAATATATATAATTTTGTATTGGTTTGTCCAACAATGTGTAACTTGTGGTAAATGATATTTCTTGCTAGTGTATCAAAATTAAAATGTATATTTTAGTTCAAGAGATTTGTGCTGTTCATCATTTTTGTGTATATTTGCCCGCATGTCTTATGTTTCAGTTGATTTTATTGGGAATTGAAAAGTAAGTAAGGCAAAAAAGAATTAATAAACTCTTGAAATCTTCTTTCTAATCTGCGTTATACAGACATAATTGTCTCAATTTTATTAGGATGCAGTTTCGTAAGAACAGAAAGAAAAGAACTGTTTTCCAAGTTATCAAAGTCTGTATCGGAAAGTGATCGTTTGAAAGTATTGTAGAATTAAAAGGTTCTCACTAACAACACCAGACAGGTTAGTTAAAGCGTATTATAAGTCCATCATTATATCTGAAATAATCATGGTGTAAAAAATTTTGTTTCTATTGTTTAGCTAAATTATTCTTCTCATTTCGATTTCACAGCTATCTTCAAATTTTCTCAAGTTAAAACGCAAACCATTAGCCTGGGATATTTTCAATACAACAGAGATAAAAACTAATGCATTCAGAAAAAGTTCAATCCATTCGCACTAAAACAGCAATATTAGAACAACTATAAATATGCAAAAATCCACTTTACCACATAACTCTTGTATGGAAAATATTATTTAAATTAAATGTATGTAGTAATAAACGATAACTACTGCATAAATTAGTGCTAGTATTCTACTTATCCACGATCTTTATTTAAAATGGTGATGGAAGTAATCAGCTAGGTCCTATTTTAATTTAGTTTGTAAAATTTTAGAATATATTTACAATTACAAGGGAACCATGCCGACAAGGAGAACTCGACTTTGCCAAATTTACACTTCACATTAACAACATTGCGAATCTGAACGCGTGCAGCTAGATCACAAAACGGACACCTTCCCATACTATATAATCGTGTCTGGTAAAGAGACCTTCTGTCTCCTTCTCCCCGTCACTCCCACCTAATGAAAATCAAAAAGAACATAAGCACAGATTTTTTCCGATGTACATGAATTAGTACAGATGAAATGGAAGCATAAAAGATGAAACAGTATAAAAGATGATACTGGGTGTAATTTAAGCACATACAATAAAAAAATTGAAACCGATGGATGTCTGTTAGACAGAGACAGAGGAATTAGAGAGAAAGAGAGAATAAGAAGAAGAGAGAACAGATGAAATATGAAATGATAATGCAGTAAACAGAATCAAATGATAATTATAGAGTACAGATTCCCAGAAATCTAAAAGTAAGCTATAAGTAACTTTTAGATTTTGTATTTTGTGAGGGTAATTCGAATATGTATGCAGATGATTTCTAAACTCATTCAGTCATTTCCAACATGACGATCAAAGTTAATGGTCAGATTAAAAACTTCTCCAGGGACAAAGGAGAGTTCTGAGACACAACTAGGATAAGTTTAAAATGTTAACACACATTTTTAGGGTGCGCGTGGTTCGATTGCAAATTTAGTGGAGTTCATTGAATGCACTTATTCAGAATACATTGTAACAAACCCAGGTGTAACAAACAAAGGTGCCATAGGCCATATCTTCCTTTCCAGTCCACTAATGTAAATCGAAGATAAAACGAAAATGAATAAATGATTTTTCTACCAATTTTCGTACAAAAAACAATGTAACAAGTCCAAACTTTATCAAAATGAAAAGTAGCAAACGTTCAAAATCAAAATTGGTATGTTTCTTATGGGCATAGCAAACTGTACATATTCCACATTTTAAACGTCAATAAAGCACATTTAATAGTATGTTCATAAATTACAGGATGGAATCTAGTTCATGCCAAACTAATATAGAAAACATTTCTCATCTCAAAGTAAACAAAACAGGGGCTAGTGTCAACTAACATCCGAAATCTTATCTGTTCATAAGATGCCACTGGGAAATCTACCTATTGCAAGTATAACTTTCTAATAATTACAATACTAATAACTAGTGTTTATATAAAAATCCACAGACATGAAATGAACCCATACAAGCACAAAAAATGAGAGAGCGTGTGTTAGGAGAGAAAAGCAATGAGTATGAAAAAGATAAAGATGAATAGAAAGAAAGAAGTGGGAAATGAGACGAAGATATGACGAGAAAACATCAAGAAAGAAAGGGAGATAAAATACCATTGAAAAGCATGAAAACTACATTTAAGTTTCATCACACTCGCTTTTTACTTTCTAATCTTGCATCGTAGTTCTCCAACCGGAGATCTCTGTTTGCAGCTATCATTTTATACCAAGAAAGACACTGCCTGATTGGGAATCAAACATAGGTCGTCAGACTGACAGTTTGAAACGAAAGCGACTATACCACATGTTACGTTGCCCAAAAGTTGCATAAAAATACTATAGAGTTTTTTTTATAAGACTAATAACATGAATAAGACATAAAGCACCTCAAAGACCGTAGATAGGAAAGTACAACTCCGAAATTTTAGGTGCAGTGGTCCAGAGGGAAAGGAGATAGACGCACGGAAGTTAGAGGTGCGAGGAAGTTACAGTATACCGGGTACATGAGATAACTTTTGAACCAACAAAGCAAAATTAGCCAAACTTGGTAGCAAAAACGTACACCAAGAGGGAACGTCTAAAACATATTAAGCATTAACACAGGATGTACAGTGTTGCCAACCCAATGGAAAGATTTATTTTTTCGAATGGCACTACGTCAACTTATTAAATTTCAAAACTACATGTAAAGGGAAAACATTTAATATCAAGCTCATTTGCCATTGTTGCGAACTAAGGTAGGTACAGCATTAAAATACCTCTAAATTTTGGAACACCCCCCACATTACTAATAACTCAAGTAAGGTAGTCGAGAAAGCCTATATGTAAAGTACCTCTTAGTGTCGGATATATGCCAGATGTCTAAAAAAAATCCCAACATAAGCATAATTTATAATAATGGAAATCAAATCCAATTGTTACAACCGTCTTAATGCATTTACGTGGCCCCGATATCCCAACGCATTCCAGAGAGAAAAAATCGGGTTTATAGTTTGAAACACTGAATATAATTTTTTCTTTAAGCCAAATATCGGAAACGAGTGGTATAAGATATTTAGTTACTGTAATAAAATATCAGTTACGTGAATAGTCAATAGGCATGTCGGAATGGAAATTCTCGAAGAGTACAAGAATCAACACGAAATCTGCAGAATATAATAATGACAAAAAGCGCTATTGAAATACACAAACAATTTATACTATCTAGGAATAAATCTTGCCAACTCGGGACAATGCATAGATAGCAAAAAGAATAAAATATCAATATTGATAAGTCTAAAACACGCAGAACAAGACATCAAATAGTGGCAGAGAGATTCAAACTTTGCGTGATAGACGTGTTGACATGTGATGATCGATATAGTGCTACGTTTCGTTACAGTGCTAGAAATTAGACGGTGAGAGATTAATAGCCTAGTCATTAAAGTATTATATGCAGAGATTTTTTCATACTACTTATAGAACGAAGAGGTAAACATGTATGCAAGGTGAAAAAGCATAGATCAACAATTGAAATGATGCAACAGGGACATGTGATCTACGTAAAGCAGATTGTACTTACCGGGTCGCAGAGACAATATGACAAACTATGTGCAGAAGTTGTGTAACTTCACAAGCAGACAATGGTCAAGGCAAAGAGAAGTCTCGCAGTGAGTATCGCATGAACGCAATGTGAGAACAGTCTGTTTCGGCTAGACCTCTTTCGAAGGAGAAATCTAATGGTGTTTCAAATGAGACAGGCCTGTCTGGTAAATATCCAAATTTATAAAATGCGAAGCAAAGAAGATTTTAGAACCTTGGGGCAGATAACTGAAAGTGCACGAATGGTTGTAGATGCAAAAAGTAATCTCCGTGCCAAAAGTTGATGTTTGAATCAAGTAGAACAGCATTAGTGACAAATGTCACCATATTGTTTTACGTACGAAAGAAATACACGTCTGCAGGTTGAATGAGACCAGTGCATTTTTCTGGAATCAGTTTCTTCGTGAGTTGCACGCCTTCTGGAACTGTCGAGTCGAACAGATCGTCATCCATGTTTGGTATCCATGAATCCAACAAAAGAGACGTTTCTTTAAACCTATATATTTGGCCAAAGTACTTCATTCAGAATATTTCTTACGATCTTCCTTGGACATATTCGAGAATTACACGCAAAGACTTTTAAATTAGGAAAGTGTGTGTTCATTAATTGAGGAACTGACCTTTGGGTTCTGAAAAAAAAAAAAAAAAAAAAACGTACAGCACAGGCACCAAAGTTCCATCGATCATGATGATTGGCATAATCATATAAAAATGAGATGTTGCAGAAATTGATCCCATTGCGGTATGTACTCTCTTTGCTCCTTGTAGCTCCAATGTTCTAGCAGATCTCATTTACTTATCGAAGCGTGACTGATCTGCGTTAATGATTTCCGCAGGGCAGAAATCGTGGTCGCGAACTAACTGTCTGATATACTGGACAAAATAATCTGCTCTATGTTGGAAATCTATTACTTGTTTCAAGGCTTGCCACGACACTTGTCCGTGTTCTTGCAAGACACGATCCTTTAACGAGCTTTGGATTTCTTCACCCACGACGCTGATGCCTGAAATTTTGTGACATTTCAAATGCCAAATGCTCAGTGTACGGTCATAAATAATTCCATGAAAACACCTCATTTCTTGAAATTGCAACACATCATGATTTATTTGCTTTTGCATTTCCTTCAAATTTAGGTTCTGTGCAACGTTTTGTATGATCAACCGTTTCTGTCTCATCACGTGAAGACGGCCTCATTTATTGTTAATGGACCGTCCAGGGGCACAAAGAATCGGAGGGTCATCATTACCATGTGGCTGTCTGGTCCACAATTTATATGCATCCGCCAAAAACCAGGAAAGCCGATCGGGGTCATTTTTGATAGCGACGGTATGTATGACGAGCTACGGCTGTCATCATTATTCGTTGAGGTTGCAGGACCTGCGAACATCACTGTGAATTCATCCAAAATAGTGTCATGCATATCGTCCCCGAAATCACTTGCCCCGTCCTCACTGTCAGATGCGTTATCATCAGTGACAAGCGTCAATAGTAACGTCTTCATTGAGTAACTTTTTTAAAATCTCTTCTTTAGTCACAAGTTTGTTGGAAGTAGGTATAGCATCCGAAATCCCGAAATAGTCTGCAACCAGTTTAATGATTACTGCTTGCCGCATTTTACACTATATACAATAATATCCCAGCTGTCAAAATGCCATAAGAAATGTAACCGCACTGATACACGCACTAGTCACGAACAGAATTTACCTAACAACAGCACTGAACAATTCACCTATTAAAACAACAACTTGGAACTAATCATACAGTGACAATGCAATCTAAATTGTGGAGGTGCTTTATTTAGTTTGCGCCACCTACTGTTACTTTCCACCATCTCACTCCGCAACGTGTGCCTTGTCTCACTACAAAAAGACCCAGAAAAGCAGGATTCTTGCTAATGTTATCGCGTCAAGATCAAACAATTCATCTGATTCATCTGCTCGTACATGGATGTGAATCGTCATGCAATAAACCATACTGATATAACAATACAGACATTACACAATAACAAATTGTTTGTAATATACCTCCCTCCTCCTTTGAGCACTTTTCTGTCACTTATTACAATTGGGCCCAATTAGTGACAAGCGTACTCTCCCTAATTTTCTTTCCAGCTACAAAACACAAGTTTCACGTCTTCCAATACACAAACAAAATTGCTGGAAAACAATTTTCTTTTTCCACCGGTAATATTGGCAATTAGTAGATCTACGAGCAAGTCTTCACTCGCTCATTTACCATTCGGTGTTTATTACCAGTGGTTCCAAGTAGGTGATCCGCGTACCTCTGGGAACGTGGGTTTTACGTAGAACAGTGTTGTAAACTATAAACCCAATTTTTTCCTCTTCGGAATGCGTTGAGATATCAGGGTCACGTAAACTCATTAAGATGGTTATATCAAATGGATTTGATTCCCATTATTAGAAATTATACTTATGTTGGGACCTTTTAGAGATCTGGCATTTTCGACATTTTCACAATTTCAACCTATAACGCTGTTGATTGCAAGTATTCGGCATGCTCCACCATTTTGCCCCTTATATCCGACACTAATAGTTACTTTATATATAGGTTTGCTCAACTTCCTTACTTGCGTTATTAGTAATGTGGGGACCTCCAAAATTTGGAGGTTTGTAATGCTGTACCTACCTTAGTTTGCAACACTGGCAAATTAGTTTGATATTGCATTTACTTTTGAAATGAAATAAGTTGACGTAGGGCCATTTGAAAAGAGAAAACTTTCCATTGGGTTGGCAACACTGTAAATCCTATCTTAATACATAATATGTATTATACGTTCCCTCTTGGTGTACCTTCTTGGTACCAAGTTCGGCCAATTTTGCTCTGTTGGTTCAGAAGTTATTGGAGATTATCTCATGTACTCCATATACTGTAATTTGTTCGCACTTCTAACTTCCATGCCCCCTGTCTCCTTTCCCTCTGCACCTATAATTCTGGCGTTCTACTTCTCTATCCACGATCTTTGAGCTGCTTTATGTCTCATTGAGGTTTGCCCGTATAACCACCGTGACCTTTCATTGTCAGCGTTTACCAATCTTTCCTCATGGTATTGCAGATGCAGTAATGTTGAAAAAGATATTCCATAGAAGAAATGGAATAATTTTAGATAGGATCTTTGAACCAGGAGGGGCCGCGATGGATCACTGGTAGAGCTCTCACCTCTGGTGCTTTAGGTCCTCGTTTCGATCTCAGCTTATGCCATGTGGGCTTTGTGGTGGACAAAAACCATGTGTGTTTGTTTTCCCGGCGTTCTCCTATTTGCTTCCACTTTCTCCATTCAGTCAATTATCCCATTATCATTTATCCGCCCTGAGACAACGTTGCATGAAGTCTTTCAATAAAATTCAATCCAAATTTTAATGTGAACCTGAATCAAGGATTGTTAAATAAGGTTTCGTTATCTTTATTGTAATAAAACATAACAACCAACACTTCATTTATCCCTTTTACATTCTTTTAGTTGTATTTCCACATGATCTTTCATAGTTACGCTTTCTTTCATAACTTTATTTTTAGCTCATGTTCTCCTCTACATTAACCATAATCTTACTTTATTTTACAAATACAGTAAATGTTGCATGCAAGTTCTTTTGTTTTATTATTACACGGACTCATTTCATCAGATAATAGTCGGCACAGTGATTCTAAACTAAATGTGTGACAAAGTTCCAATATTTGACTGTAAATACTTATAAAATTCTTTACATATTTAATAAAATAACTGATTATAGTTTTTGATCCTGATATTTTAATATCCGTAAGGGGTATGTAAAATAATTATAAACAGTTATATTTTGTTCATTGTTATGCTACGATATGAAAGTTACTAACTGCGTTAATCGTGAAATTGAATATATATGTTTTCTGCACTTCAATTATGAAGTAAAACATAGTATACAATTTGTATGTGTTCTTTTTTTTCATAAATACTTATTAATTTTTTATGTGTGAAGATTTATATTTATATGTACCTACAAAAGATTTCGTACACAATAGGGTTGACATAGTTACATCAAAATGTTTCTTGGAATATGTATAATACGTTTCTTAAAGAAAAGTTTGCGGAACCATGCGGATGTGGAGTATAGATATACTTTTTCTGTACCCTGCATGCTTCACAATCATCATTCTGAACCTGACGGGAACACTACCAGAGCACTTTTTAATAAACCAGACCTAGATGATTCCATCACAGGGGTTCAGGGCTGTCTCATAAGATGGTTTCACACTATTTTGTAAACTCTGTCATACAGGTACGACATAAACGAGACAGACTTTGAAGAATACGCATTACAAACTGCGCGTATTATCATACAAAAATACTCGTGGTACTATATGCCAATGTCGACGCATAATATTCTTTACTATGGACCAGCAGTAATTTCTTCAGCAATACTATGTACAGGACAAGTGTCAAAGGAAGCACAAAATGCTCGAAACAAGGACATGAATTCTTTCGTGTGTGTCTTTCGTGAAAAACATCCAGAGTTGACAGAAAAGATGACGTTTCCAAAAGATTTTGGTTAACATTTAATCCTCCTACTTCCTCAATCAGACAATTTCCTTGGATGTCAAAACCGTCAATCTCTTCTGGCGTAATCAGTCTTTAAGAGATATTGTCTCAAAGTATAAAGCGATGAAAATATCGCATGTTTCACGTTGAGGTTGTTAAGATTAATGGGGCCCTTCTGGACAATTTTGTCCTCAGGAGCTTTTTTTCTCGCCTCGGCGTGTACAAAACATTTTCAAAATGAACGTTTGAAATATTTTAATTTTTACATTCATCTCCATGATAAAATAATGGACACTAGAGACTCAACAGGGCCTCACCTGAACCTTAAACTTACTCATAAACCTGTTGCCAAGGGTTTGGTGTATCTGGTCCAAAAACTGCAGAAGCAGAATTCGGATGTGTTGACCCAGCATCTTTATGACAATTGGGATGCTGCTGTGAATGCCCGATCACAGTGAGAGCTTTGGCTCTCCTCTCCCAACCCGTCTGGTCAGCGTGGAAGCAGTAGACCCACTCCTCCATCCAGTAGTGGCTGTGATTTATATATATATATACACAGTGAGAGAGAGAATATTGAGTTTTTTTACAACAGAATACACTTTTGTCTAAGACTCTATGACCTGATGACAGTTTATCGCAGAAAATATATTTTTATCCATTAAAATATCAATCATACTTATATGAGTTAGCTTGAGTGCCGAAGTGTGAGTTTCGGATCTTTCTTTTTTTCTATGTTTTCTTTTTTTGCCTTCTGGCTCACTGTGTGTAGTGATGTATCACTCTCCTTCAAGATACATACTTTTGACGAGGTTTTCCTTTACCCATATTACCTTACCTTCTGAAACAACTGATAAAGGAAGAGTACTTCCTGTTACGTGAAAATATTTTTGGTGTTTTTAGTATTCTTGTGTTTTATTGTGTACACGTTACATAGCTAGGAACATCTGGTCAGCAAAGGTAAGCACATTTTGTTGGGTTAAAAATACAACCTGCTGTTTTTCACATAATGATATTGTTCTTTAAATTAAAGTGAATCATTTCCAGAAATATTTATTTGTGTTTTTAATTAACCATCTGAATCACTCAGAGAGCTGTTTGCTCTGTCGCCATAAGTCCTGTTAATTCTTTCAGTGTAGAGACTAGAACTAATTTAGTTCAATGCAAAACCCCATGCGTTTAGTTAAATGTGATTTTGACAAGTAAATGTACTTACTATAACCTGTGTAATAAGTAGAAGCAAAGAAAAAGTCGAAATGATATTACATTTTTCATTGTGATGAACAGTAAGACGCCTTTGAAATTACCTCGCTATCTTTACTCTTCGAAGGTATTTCCTTCCTGAAGCATTTAGAGCTCAGAGATGCACGTAAGAAAACGCTTCTCTATCATAACTCAACGGTTCAGAAACCATGAACTCGGTTGAATCTGTCCCCAACCCCCGTTTCCTTCTCCTTTAACCATTTATATTGCAATCGACTTGATTAATGATCCAGAGTCAAGATAACATCTATGTCCTACTGAGTTCAGCAGAGTTGCCGGAGTCCAGCTCCCAACAAGTTGCTTCTGTACTTTGTACCTAGGGGGCAGTCCATTACAGATTAAAGCCCTATCTCTATAACACACAGCTCCCAGTTCACTTGTAGGTCAACCCGAAGGCTTCTAGTATCCATCAAAGAGCATCTCTGTGTGTGTGAGTATTATGTGTGTATGTATGCTACGTTGTAATTGTGTGTATGTGTGTCCGTACTTATGTCAGAGAAAGGTGCAGAATGTTCAGGATATAAATGACAAAAGGATGCCTCATTTAGGGTTCTTAGTAGAAAAATTGTTGCACGAAATTAGACGAATATCCTGTCTCACTAAATTAAACTAATTTACATTTATAATATTAAAGCTGATGATGCGTAAAGCATAATTACTGAATATGTCTTCTCTTTGTAGTGTTCTTACTGAGTTGAAAAAAAAAGTGGAATACAATTTGCTCTTGGATTTGAAAATTCATTTTTTTTTTTTTTTAGAAAGTATATACTACCGTTTTATTTTCATTTGAAGTTTATTCGATTTATTTTTACTGTTAAAGTCAAGGTTATTTAGCCTTCTCTTCCACAATACCAGTTACATTATTAACAGAGTTTTGTATTCACGTTTAAATAAATTCTTGCTCTAACGCAGCGAACCTCAAACTTTTTCATCCTGCGGCTCCCTTTTATTATGTCTACGAGCTTGCGGCCCACAAAACATGACAGTTGATTTGCTGAATTTGATAATAAATATCATAATTACATTATCCAAAAACTATTAAACGAATTATATCATATACCTTTAGTAATTATGAAAACAGTAAGCACAATAAAATCCCTCTTCGAAATTTATTAGCTTTAAAATACAAAAGCTTTGTTAAATTTATTTATTCCTCTGTTGCGAGCCCCTTGCACACAACCCACGATCCGTTGAGGAGTCGCGACTACCACGTTGAGAATCCCTGCTCTAACGCAAATACACACACAAAAACACATATTCAATGATACAAACAGAAATGAGCACATAGTCTAGATATAAAACACATAGTATCCTGCAGTTATATTTTTAAAAAAATGTGAGTAGATTTTTTATCAATTATAGATTTATTCGCTTATTTGCACAATGGACATTACTGTTTTCACCGTCCTTATATATTTTACAATTTGTTTGCATAGATCAGATTAAATAATATATATCTTTTTTGAAATTTCAGTGCTACTGTTTTCCGTTACGTAGAAATATAGCATGACATACTGATAATTCAATATCCTACGTGATACAACGAAAATCATCTTCTGATTGGTTTGGCGAAATCAATTTGTACTATTTCCGTAGCTATATGCTTCTCCCTATGTTACGTTTCTTATTCAGAAGTTTGAAGTCGAAAAAACAAGAAAGAGAAAGAACATTTACATCATCACTTAACTAAATGATTAATGTACAAATCTGTAGAACATACTTCAATAAGTTAAAACACCAAAAAATGTTTTTAATATCAGAAATTGTTCGAAACAACGACAGGGGTCAGTCTTAACCTGCAGTGCCCTTCTTATCGCTAGTTTGTGTCAATTTTCATGTCTTGATAACGTGTCGCGATTGATTGCCAATTGATTTACGCATGCAACTTTTAACTTTTTATTCTTTCACCTAAGGCTGTTCGAATCCTATGAAAGGCCGTGTTTTATTTTACTTCACGAAACGCAAGAGTAACTTCAATGTAATAGTTTCAATTTACATTTTTGTTTCTTACTTGCTTTTATTATTAGTTTTTAAAATGACATATTAAAACTATTCAATATATTCACGGGCTACAAGTAATACGATAAATTGTTAACAGATGGCAGTGACGAGCATTATTAATTCATATGCTTTTAAGTTATTGAAAAATGCTTCACTAGCATTCATTAAACAAGTACATGATTGCCGGATGTAAAAGTCCAAACATCTTATACAAAACATTGGTAATTCTTCTTAAATACAAGATTTCTAAAGAGCATTATTAGAAGATATCTTATGATTTAATCATGAAAGAAAAGCTGCTATAAATTAGTATTGAAGCTACCAAAATATATCAATATCTTAAAGAAGTGTTAAAAGTAAAAATTAATTTTAAATGAATAAAACGAACTAAATGACGTGCTAAGGCATATCAAAATGCTTTACACTTATACTAAAAATAGTATAAACGTTACAATTATACTATTTCTTTGAATCCATTTTTAATATCTCTTTTTAACAATACTAACAAATCAAATACCATTTGTACGTTAATGACAAGCAATCGGCAGATAGATTACGTCATAACATAACGGCGCCCGATTACGCGCAGGAGTGAGACTGTTTCGAAGCAAGGCTCTATTACTCTTGATAAATGCATCACAGAAAGAAAAGAAAATGTTTCCCGTAGTCTACTTTAACAGAAGAATTTTATTGCAATAAACGTTGTTACTGGAAATGTCAATTGTGTACACAATATTGTGTGAGACAATTTGATGTATTTCAACATGAATGAAGGAGGGAGGATTCATAATGATTTCTTCCTTATAAAATAGGTAATCTTATCAGTATATGAATTTACCAGGTGTGTAAATATGAAACCGGAATTTGTGCATAGACGGCGTTGACTGTTATTGTGGTTACCGTAAAGCTGCGTCCTTGGCGCCACTTGCTTGTTTTGACTGCTGATAAGGATTTGCAACTCACAAGCGGACAAGTTTCATGTCATAGTGTAGTGTTTAATATCGTTGAACATGGCGCAATTTGTGCCTACAAACTATGATGTGCGGACAGCATTGATTTTTTGTTACTATTTGAAGAAAACTGCTGCAGAATCGCTTCGCATGCTTGTCGAAGCTTACGGTGATCATGCTCTTGGTAAATTACAGTGCTATGCGTGCTTTACAAAATGTAAAAGTGGCGCTTTTGACGTGAGAAACGAAGAACGTGGAAGACCTCCGAAAAATGACTGAACGCTACATACTTCCATATCTCTTGACGAATTGGAACAAACTTTTGGCACAGATATTCCTTAGGACGTAGAAAAATTAACTACCACATTAAAAGGTTGGCCTCCCAAAGGAGATGAAATAGGGAGTGTGTCTGCATCTTGAAAACCGCTTGAAACTTGAAATTTAGCTAAAAATTCTTCGTTTCAATTTATTAGCAAGCTACTTTGGTTTTCAAATCGACAGCCCCAGAAAAAAACGACAGGAATACCTCTTAAGAAGTGCAATAGGAGAACTCGGAAACTGTCAACTTAGAACTTGAAATTTGGAATTTGTGTTCCTTAGACCAAAAAATAACAATGTTACAAGTCACTCTCCAAAAAGCTTTTAATTTATTAATCCTGTACTAACGGGCAGGCAGCATAAATATACTTCTCTAAAGCATGGACTATGCCTGTTATGCATGAAACATGAATATTATCGGGCTTACGAATAGCTATTTTCCAGTATGTTTGCATGTTTTTTTGTTTTGTTTTTTAGCTTGGTGTTTGTTTTTCAACAATCCCACAATAATATTTGCATATTATGGGAAAGTCTGGAAATGTCTGTAATAATATTATACTGGCTATCTGCGAGACAAGACAACTAGTTTTACTTCTCATATTACTACTACCGTAAGATTTAAACATTTTCGTTTCCGAATATATTATTTCCTTCCCCAATACTGACTCTATATAAGTCTTCCATTTTCCTTTCAATAATCCTCCCAAGGATTAACTTATCATAACTCTCCTGACATCTATTAAATACAATTTAGAATTTTTCACAGGCTTGAAGTTTCGCACGTCTGCTATCTTGATATTTTCTAGTTTTCTCCTAAATTTACTTTCTGTAAGTCCTCTTTCCTGAACCTCATCAACGCAAATTTTCGTGGTGCCGATTTTACATATTCTTGAGAAATAAATGCTTTAGTAAAGGCTGCTGCAGTGGATGCATGTATTTTATTTAGAAACCGAAATAATTATATTTTGTATACTTATGCACGAGAATTCACGAAAATGACCCTGATAAATTACAGTACATAACATGTTTATTATCAGCAAAACAAACATTGCTCCAAGATTGAAAATTTTCTACGCAAAAAGACATGATTTAAGAAAGTTTCAATAAATTTTGAAGAAATATTATAAATTATAAGGTTAAATAATCTTCTGACGATCAAATTGGTTTCTTCAAGATACCATTTTGTCTACGATGTATAACAAATAACCTAAAGTTGGGATCATTTACAAGTGTTGAGACTTCAATTTCTGGTTTTGTTGCAATTATAGTTATGAATAGTCAAAATAATACTCTTTTAATATTATTAAGCAAGCGCATGTCAAGATATAAAATGCACAATTTGAGGCAAAATGAAGATAATCATAGTGCTTGTTTTTCTCACAATATAACTCTTTAGAATACACTTCAGCATCTAAATAATGCACTGCCTTAAAAAGAATAACGAATATTACTTTCGTAATTTCCAGTAATAATCATTTGAGCTAGACTCCTAATCTATTTATCATACGTATAATCCAAATAATTTAATCACATAAAATGTGTCACACATTATTATATACACTCTTTCCTATACTTCAACGTCACGAAAATTGTTAGAAAGTTTGCAGTTGTGATAAACGACTATTAATGTTGCCAACGTATTTTACTCACCCCGCACTAATTGGCGGTACTTTGGCTAGCTGAATAATATTTTTAAGCTATTAGGCGATTATTGGAATTTAGTCTAAGGACTTGTGGTTATGAAAATTTAAGCTAAAGTTCTTGTTATATCCCTGCCAAAGTACAAGTAATTATTTAATGAATAGGTCCAGAAGAAAATTATTAATGTAAAGGGAAAGTTGGAAACTGAAATAATTGTATTATAGGAATATTTAGATAACAAATGCTGTCGTTAACTTCTCTAAGGATTTACGAGTAAATTAATAAATCTGATTTAAAATGTCATCTCCAAACTAAACAAAAACGTGTTTGATGAATTATTCGGTGAATGTTTAGGAGAATAATATTGTTCGCGTTGTAGTGTTCCCACATTATGTAATTGTATTAATGTTTATTAATTTCATTATTAAACTTACTCAGTATCTTCAGCAAACGAATTAATTTTATTAGAAGAACTTTGTTTCATTTGTGGTTTAAAATATATCAATAACGGTGTATGTCTGATTAATAATTCAAATAGATCTTCTGGAAAGTCTGGAATTAATTTTATGTCATGTATTTCTATATAAATTATGATTTAAATTAGATAATGTTTAAGTTCTGATCGTAATTCGATTGTCCTTTTATATCCGCAGGTGATACACGGATACCAAAATCTACAGAGATTAGTAACCCAATTTAGTTTACATACATACCTATGATAAATTTACTTGATAAACTACGCGGAACAAGACGTAACCAACTATAAATAGTAATAAAATACGTTTCATCAAAGAATGGTTTACTGTTCTACTTAAAATGACGTACATTTAATAATAATCATTTCTGGAAATAATCATTTAATATTGATTGATATGTGGGTCACGAAGACAATGTATCAATAGATACGGGAGTTGTACTGTAAACTTGACAGGGTTCCAGTTTGTATTACATTTTAAATGTATTATTTTAAATTCTTATTGGGTATTACGAAAATGAATTTTACTGTTTATCTCGTGGGGTTAAAGTTATTTATACATGAGACAGTTTTTACTTTTAGAGAAAGAATTCCTATTTAAAATGAGTATTCCATTAACTTAACAGCCTTCAATAAACATTGTTTCATTTATTTCCTGGAGCTTTTTGAACACCTTTTCCAATTCGTTATACTTTCATTGCAGTAGACTTCGTTTAGCTATTTATTGAGATATTTTTGTTCTACTTTTTCACTGCTTTGAAATATTCGTTGCCATTTGCACTCATCTTCCTTGACAAGAAACGAAGTTAAATTTAATAAAATGCTAAAAGGAACTTTCCGCTGAGCTCTTTACTACCTGGCAAATTGCGTTAGATCACGATCTTGAGCGGCCTATAAGCTGCCTTGGTACAAATGAGAAAACAGTCTCGAAAGTTATGACTACAATGAGAAAATATTATTCCTTCTATATTTGAAGATTAAATGGAATATTAATTGATAGACATATGTTTAATATTTTGTCTTACATTATCCAATTATCAACTTCATAACTATTCGTCAAGTTACTTGAAAACATGATCAATTAGGTAGGCCTACCTAAGATATCTTAATGTGAACTAAGATACTTTAATCGTTTTAATTCAACTGTGCAAAAGTATGTATTCATGCATATTTATTTTAATGTTTAACCCTAGTTGCACAATCATTATCCTTAAATTAATTGTTTGTATAATGTTAGTGCTATTATTGTCAAACTGTTTAGTGTTGTCGCTACTGTATTTGTGTTAGTGTTATCTTGATTGGACAAGTATGTAAAAATCTATTTTGTATGGGCCATATTAGTAACTTTGACTTTGGCCCGTTACGATTACATGTGTGCAAACTAATAAAGTCAACAAACATCCATTCCCCATTCGGCGGAATTCCAACCCGCGACGTTGGTTTGCTGACAAGCATGTTATTATTATTTGTGATTTTTTACTATCTGTTACTATTATTTATTAATCAGCCTCTACATCCGAAAGATGAAAACTTTTTAAATTACAGCATTGTTGAGCCTAAGGCCCAGCACTATGGAAATGATCTGGAGACATTAAAGTGTGAACTCAAAATCCTCCCAAACACTATCAAGTTGTATTAAGACGAGAAGAAACTCAAAGTTGATTCCTTCATGAATTTCATTGATCTTCTTTGTGTTTACAAAAACGCATTCTTAGAAACCTACAAGCTAGGTATCATCTCTGTGACTATACCAATTTCTAGGGCTACATGTGAAAGGCCATTCTCATGTTTGTAGAGATTAAAGACTTATATACACAATTCAATGACCGATCATAGGTTGAGCAACTTAGGATTTCTTTACATTGAGAAGAAAATTGCTAAGTCGTTAGATCTTGAAGAAGTTGTTAATGATTTTGCTGCTGCTCACAAGAATAATGTAGAAGGATCATCTCTTTTAAGTAGAAATGTGAACCTGTACAAATTAGTTTCTTTACTTTCATATCAATTACACTATATTGAGCATGGTTGTTAAATACCGTCGTCTTGTAGTGCAAACTATTACAGACAGGTATTGATTAATGTTGCTAATGTATTACAGCTCTCAAACGCACAAGTGAAGTTAGTTTAATTCAACAGAACAATCTAGACTAAGCGCTCTTATTGAAATTTATCATGTTGCACCTTTCTTCAAATAATACTGTTCATTCTGTTGTTTTTACAACACAAAATAGTTTCCGCTGTCATGTAATAGATTGATTCAAGTTTTAAACAGTTAAAGCTTTCTTTGTTGTGAGGAAAATCGTTTAGGATAAAATTATTACTGCAGATAAGAATGTTTTCATTTTCATTAAGACAAATATTCCTTCTATTACAATAAATGTGTAGCTTATTATCAAAACGTCTCTTGTCCAAAATCCATAAATGTTGGGAAATCAAGAATGATCACTTGTCATACACTTCTTATTTTTCAATGATAGGGAAAATCTGCAAATATGAATATCTTAGAAATAGTACTAAAACTTTTAATTTACCAAGATTTTCCATTTTTGTAAAAAAAAAAATAATTGGGAAAGATAAAATATATTTAATTTTTACTGTTAATTACAATTTCTATACACTT
>JAGDQP010001233.1:87201-114353 GCA_022664845.1 Lepisma saccharinum | reverse complement strand
TTGCACACGCGACTGAATCGTGTTTTCTCAGACATTCGAAAATAGGAATTCTTGTTTTGAGACGCTAGTGGCCTTGTTCCCTTCTTCAAACTGACTAATATTTTCAAGGCCAAATAAATCATTCTATAACTGGCTATCGTTCTTTTCTTCTACCTTATGATGAGAGGGTATAATTTGAGGTGCGTTTTTAGTAAAAAAAATAATTTCGATTTTTTAGCATTTGTTCACTCTTTCAAATTGCTGGTTCATTTTTTCTAAACTATGTCTGTGAATTTCATGGACTGTTTAATGTGTTTACCGTTTCACTGCCTCAAAGGAAGAAAAAAGTATAATTGTAAGACCAAAGCTTTCCTTTGAAACTACAAAATAAAAAGGAGTTTCTCTTAAAAATAAAAAAAACTTTAGGTGAAGGAGTTCCGAACACGGGACCACTGAATCCCAAGTCCGATGCCTTACCCATTTTTCTACCATTTTATTAAATCTGAATTGGACTACAGAATCAGAATAAACAGAAAATATTACAAAAAACATTAAATGTAAATAAAGTTATAAAACAAATTAAACAATAGCATTCAAAATTACCTATTAAAAATATAAATAAAATATAAACCATTTTAAAAATAAAAAACTTTCGATGAACTGGAATCGAACCCGGGACTACTGCATTACAACTTTAACGCCTTATCTATTACTCCACGTAACCAACTGCCCCCTAGTGCTTTCTGACAGCTCTTTATATCAATTCCGTCCACGGGTAACAGACGCTACTAAATACGTAGTGTTCACACGTCATGGTTGTCCTCTCCGCAGACAATTCTCTGCCATTTTGTTCCGTTCTCCCAACAGTTCTGTTTTTTAAAAAAAACAGGAAACAATGTGTTTTACCATTAACAAGCTTCGGAGAAAAGTAGCAGTTAAGCCAGTAACTGCTATTTTTCATCGGTTTTAGCAGTCATAGCAATTTATCCCAACTAGCAGTGAAAAATAGCTGCTACGCTAGTTTTGCCCATCTCTATTTCGCACCTATTTTTCAAGGCTTTACTAATGCTATTTTGCTTTCTTTGTGTATTGTATAGATGCGCCATCCCTTCCAGATATCAAATCCGGCATAAAGTAAATTTTCACATTGTTGGCGTTTATTGCCTTCTTCAAACTGCCGATTCAATTAAATTTGATGGAGTGGGAGGTTACTTCTACGGGAGAAAAGTATTTCAGATGGAGGAAGCAGCAGCCACCAGCCAACGTAAGAACAAGAAAACATCATATCATTCTGCAGCTCCCTGGATTGCTACCGACTGTGAAAAGTTTAGGATAAAGCCCAGATGTTGTGCAAGTGTGAAAATTGCTGTTCACCTCCGATATTATTGATGAAATTCTTTTGTGGACGAATTCGAAAATAGCTAAGGTAATATTGTAATATTCTAACAGAAACTTACCATACTTTCAGAATGTTGATATAGTTGAATTGAAGGCATTGATAGGTTTGTTAGTTTATACGCCAGTTATCAAATCTGGAAATAAGTAAATTCACAGTTTCTATGGAACTGATGGGACGGGCAGAGATATTTTTCGATGTACTATGTCTAAAGAAAGGTTTTTGTTCTTTCTGTCAGTTTTACGGTTTGACAATCCGGATGATCGTGAGGAAAGGAAGAAAAATGATAGAGCAACATCAATATCCAAAATATTCGAAAGATTCATAGAGAACAGTCAACTTCGCTAATCGTTAGCTGAAAATGTGTGCGTGGATGAAATGGTAGTACCGTTTCGTGGCAGATGTTTCTTTAGAATATATAATCCCCAAAAACCTGCTAGATGTGGATTGAAGGTTCAGTGTTTGACTGATGCGCGAATCAACTACTTGTATAATGGCTATATTTTTACTGGCCAAGGTAGTGATGGACAGACGCTTTCAGATAATGAAAAAGCTTTAAGTATTCCTTCAAAAGCTGTGATATGGTTGGTGAACCCTATCGTGAACATACGAAGAAATGTAACTGCTGATAACTGGTATTCATCGGTTGAGTTAGTGAAAGAACTTTCAAACAGAGGTTTCACATTTGTCGGCCCCCTGAAACAAAATAAACAAGAGATTGCGCCCCAGTATCTACCCAAAAAACACGTCAAGAGAATCCGTCAATTTAGGGTTTTACAGAAGACTTGACGCTTGTTTCGTATGTGCCCAAAAAGCGAAAGCTGTAATACTTATTTCCTCTATGCACCATACATCAAATAATGGCCCAGAGATTGGAAAACCTGAAATAATCATGTTTTATAACATAACTAAAGACGGGGTGGATACTCTTGACCGAAAATTTGCAAATTACACGTCAATTTGTAGAACAAGCCGATGGCCATTGGTAATTTTCTTTATGCTGTTGGATGTTGCGTGTGGTGTCAGTCAATTCGTATGTTTTGCATCAAGCCTACTCTACATCCGCAGTGATAACAAGACTTGATTTCATGAAAACGCTGGCAAAAAGTCTTGTTAGGCCTCACATGGAACGTAGATTGTTCATCGGACATCTGACACGAGAGCTGAGTTTTTCAATCAAGAGCATACTGCAGATTGAAAGTGAGCTTCCCACCATCCCGCACGAGGCGTTTGAGAAGAGGAAAACATGTGCCTTCTGTCCACCGCGCCTGAAGCGGAAAACAAGATATTAATGTCAGCGGTGTGGGGTACCTATTTGCTTCCAGTGCAGTAAAAAAAATGTTATAAATGTTTACCCGAAGAAAGTGCATGATATCAGAAAAGTGCAGTGCAGTGCTTCAGAAAAGAAAATATATTTTCTTTACTTTCATCATCATATAAGAACGAAAAAATAATTCGATTTATTCACTACCTTTTCACCACAAAAAAACTTTGTAGTGTAACAGTACTTTTTTGTAAGTTCGAAAAAGCTACAATTCCATGTTTTTTCTCCGTTTTTACTGTATTTTTTATTCTCAGTGCATCTATAAGAACAATATATTTTGGATTAGTGTTATTTTGACTACACAAAAACAGAGAAAAAATGGAATATTTCAACAATTACAGTTTTAGAATAACAGTGGAAGCATCCTTGCAAATTTTGACTATGTTTCATCTTCCTCATTGTTTTAAAAATATAAAGCTTCTTTACATGGTGAAATTACTGTTTTATTTTTCTATAAGCAACTAAAATATATAGGATAGCATTAAAAATGTATGTAATAAAACTACTTTTCAGAAAATTTGAAACAACAATGCGGTCTGACGGAGAGCTCAATAGTAGTTACGTGATTACTTTCGTCCATAGTACTTAAAAGTTAACAACATAAATCAATTCACACATGCACACAAATCTTACACTCTAGATGTTAATATACAAATATAATATACTGGGTGTCAAGAATACTAAGGTACTCCCGCTAATTGTACATTGTCAGTTCTCGGTGGTAGAGCGTTGACATAGCCTTCGAGAGGTCGTGAGTTCGATCCCAGCGGCGAACCATTCTGACTGAGGTTTTTCCTCAGTCATACCAGACAAATGTCGGGATTGCACCTTCAACATAGGCTCTGGCCGACACCTTCCCGAATCCTTTCCCCTTCCCTATCCCCGCCTGAGCCTTAGATGCCTTAAGGTCATAAATAAAATTCACATTCATTGTCAACTCAAAGTGCATAATGTTAATTACAGGACATATCCAATTTTAATAAAACGTGGTAGAAGAAACTCACAAATAGAAGCAGAGATGATATTTTAAAAATGTATTATTTAAAAACTTTATTATTTGAAAACCAGTTAAAATTTGTTTAAAAAATTGACAATTGTGTGTGCCAGGTTACAACTCATTAACCCAATTTTATTTTTTAATAAATTTATCAGGGTTCGAACTCGCGACCCTAGGTACGAGAGGCTGACACGAGACCAACGAGACTTGTTTATTCTGATTATGATTACACAGTATTTATTGTAAACTATCGATCTTCTGCGGGTCTGCGATCTCTTAACAAAATAAATATGATATTTTCCATGTAAAAGCATTGCTTTTATATACTTAAGATAGAAAAAAAAGCGTAGCAAATCAATACGTTTTAATTTTAAAACTAGAAACGTGTAAGAGTTTCATCAACTAACTAACTTCTTGGCTTCATCGGACACGCTGAATTACATAAACATCACCAACTTATAACGAGCAAGCTATATCGTTCCTCATTGGATCCTGGCACCCAATCCAATACCGTCTGCACAAAGTGTGTCTTTCATTACCACGTGCACTGATTTCATACCGACCCCCTATTCCAGTACATCTATACATACCCCGTATATGTAGTAAGAACAGGGAGTGGATAGGAATAAGTGAGGGTTGGTAAACCAGCTCTGACCCGCGAGATTTGCAAGGGGGCACGGTGCGTCCGCCAATGTAGCACTTTTGCGTATGCCCACCTCTAACCGAGTTGCATTTTTACTTACCATGAGTTGGCGGAGGTTAGGTAAGGTCATGTTCGCACAAACAGATAGAAATGTATTTTGAAAGAAAGAAACGAATGTGTAAAGCTACATAACCGAATCTGCCTTCACCTAACCTACCCTAACCCATGATCTCTAATTTTATATAATCTACGCCAAATGGAAGAAAGCAATTATTAATAATAAATTTGATCTTAGAAAAATATATTTTTAAGACAAGAAGGAGAAAAAATCTCGCCCGCCCACTGAGGATCGAACCCGTGTTTTTTTGTTTCTTGAGCCAGCATTCTACCAATAAACCACGCTAGCCAACTGGCAACTGATTCTCTCGGTGGTGTATTTAAATCCCCAACCGTTTACATCACCTACTTCTGCCAAAGACACTTTGAACGCAGAGTTTCTAATAAAGGGCCGAGCAGGACAAGATAATGAAAAGTGCCTTGGAAGGACTCTGATTTAAAAAAAAAAAAATACTACCATATTTAGCATCAAAAACGAGGGCTCTTCACCAAATTTCAGCCCAAAGATGCTAACCTAACCTCAAAATAAATTAAAGTGTGTTTGTGGTAATTTAGCTATATCTCGGTCGAATTTGCACCTACGATGACCTTCTTTTTTAAATTGAAGAATTTTTCAGGCTCTACAAGATGGTTATTGCTTCATTTTAGTTGACGCAAATTTCAAATTTTTAGAGAGGCAAGAAAATTTGAAAATTGAATTTTAAAACTAAGACAACAGTTGGCTGGAAAAAAAGATGTAATGTATTTTAGTGGTTCTATAACCATGATTTTTCTTCAGATTTTTTAAAGTGATAGAACATAACCAAAAAATAGGGCACGTAACCGGGCTTCTTACGTAACACATGCACTGTAAATATAAATTCGAAAGGGAAGTTTGCAGGTCGCATTCGTGGACGACTGGTTAAGGTGTCGGCTTCTTGAGTGAAAGGTCCTGGGTTCGAGTCCCACCCGGGACAATTTTTTTCTTTCAAAATATATTTTTATATGTTCATGTTTATTATTTAATAATTGCTAGCATCTATATAAATAACTAATTGCTACTGAAAGCTAGCATGTGACTGGACGTACACCGAGCGAGGTGTGCAAGGGAGCCCGGTGCGTCCAAAGGGGGTGTAGCGCAGCCTCCGGTTAGCGGTGGGCATATGCAAATTGCTGTTAACATTCTCTTTCACCTATTATTTGGTACACATAACATTCATTTTCCTTTTATCTTATCCCAATCTCTGTGCTGTTTATTTGCACGGTCGAGACAGTAATAAAAAAAAATGTAAAGATATCCTTTTCTTAAACAGTTCGTACTAAGAAGTTAACAATAATAATTTTGTTCATGTATGATTAAAAATGAAACTCATGGGGCGCGCAAATTGAAAAATTATTTTCTGGCCGCCGCCCCCTCCCACCCCCTTGCACAACTCTCTCGGTGTGCGTCCAGACACATAATAACTTGCATACATCCTATCAATTAAATAATAAATACGAACATATAAAAATATATTTTGAAATAAAAAAGAAGAAAGTGTTGTCCCAGGTGGGTCTCGAACCCGGAACCTTAACCAGTCGTCCACGAATTCGACCTGCCGAACTTCGCTTTCGAACTTGTATTTACGTAAGAAGCCCGTCCATGGTCTTATTTTTCGGTTATGTTCTACTACTTTAAAACATCTGAAAAAATTAATGCTTATAGAACTACTAAAAATACATAACATATATTTTTTTCGAGCCAACTGTTCTATTAGTTTCTTTAAAGTCAATTTTCAAATTTTCTAACCTCTCAAATATGAATTTTGCGCCAACGTAAATGAAACAATTACCATCTTGTAGAGCTTTAAAAATGTTCAATTTTAAGAAAAGATGGTCATCGTAGGTGCAAATCCGACTGAGATATTGCTAAACTACCCAAAAAAACACTTTAATTTATTTTGAGGTTAGATTAGCATATTTTGCGCTGAAATTAAGTGGAGAGCCATCATTTTTTATGCTGAATATGGTAGTATTTTTTTTTTATCACGATTCCTTCCAAGGCACTTTTCACCATCTTACCCTGCTAGGCCCTTTAATCTCAAAATGCAAAAAGCAAAAGAGGTCCGCCTATGTTTAAAGAGCGCGAAAAAGTTAATGCTTATTTCCGTTGGATACAATCATATGTTCCTAAAATAAACAACAAAGCAAAACAGCAAAAACGGAATTATTCATGTTCATGCTTAATTTATAGTCATCCACGTGTTACACGAAAGGCGTTTGCTCAGGAATAAGTGTTTAAACACGTGAGTTCGTCCAGTGGTCGCCCGACGTGTAAACTTTTATGTATTTGTATGTGTGTGAGAGTGAATGTGTGTTATTTATATCTACTGTTCGATACCTGACCTCCTTCTTATTCTTCCATAGGAAGATTTTTTGGCCATATGCCGAATTTTAGAGTTTGCCAAGTTGAAGGGAAGTTTGTTTCTTTCTTTCTCTTCCTTGGCCTCCCCCCACGTCACTCGTTACCCCTCGTCTTCTCTTCCTAGGAACTGGGAATTTAATGAATTGTCAAATTTGTTTCACCCAGACAGGATACAGCATAAACATTTCATCAGAAATGTTAGCCGCCATATTTCAGTTCTTTCTTGTATCTAAAAAGTGTTTGAGTTCCTCTGTGTGTAATGTGTGTAAGAGAAAGAAAGAGGGAAAAAAAGAAAGAGAGAGATGTGTTCGAAAGAAAATGAGAGTCAAGTATTTGTAAAGGAAATGACAGAATAGTTTCAAAGTCATATAAGTTAACTTCCCAAAAAAAATCGCCGAGCCTTTATTATTATTATTATTATGCTGACTATGTTCTGCCTCACTGTAAAACAAGAAAATTAGCCAGTTTTCTGCAAAAGCCAGGCAACTGTCTAAATAGAAATATCCCGATTGGCTATAGAAACGAAAATCAGAAACCTTTCAATTTCCTCGAATTTTCCCAGGGAGAATTCTCACTAATATCTTTAACTGTTGTTCAAAATAACATTATTTTATTCATTACGCCAAAATTATTCTTAATTTCTCTCTCTCTCTCTCTCTCTCTCTCTCTCTCTCTCTCTCTCTCTCTCCCTCTCTCTCTCTCTTTCTCTCTCTCTCTCTCTCTCCCTTTCAGCTACTTTGGTTGAGAACACACTTAGGAATAATTTTGACTGGGCACGCTTTAGAATCGGGAATAATTTTTAAAAAAATATTTGTGGCCTTTAGGCATCAATTGCTCAAGCCAGACTAGGGTGGGGGAGAGGATGGTGGAAGTTATTCAGTCAGTGCCTAGTTTTGTAGATACCATCCCGGGATTGGTCTGGTATAACTGAGAGAAAGCCCTGGAGAAACCTCAGTCCGGACTGGTGGCCGCTGGGATCGTTCCCAGGACCTTCCGATTACTAAGCCAACCTTCTACCAACTGAGCTACGGCCGCTCGGTATACCACTACACTCCTTGTACACATTTTATAAACTTCTTCCACACAAAACTAAGTCATTTTCAGGCAAGATGTGTACAACAAGTGTAGTAGGGCCTATATTAATAGTGCTTACACTGTGGGAAAATAGAACATACATTGAACACTTGTAAAAATAATCTTTACCGAAAAACAAATATATATACTTCATTTTGTGTTTGTCAAGAGTAGGTAATGTGCACCTAAACTGTGTGAAGATTATGAACGCTTCTCGTGCACTTAGCGCTTGTTGAGAAACCTTTCTTGTGCGCATTTGATTCACGATTCACCTAATAACATCTAGCTCACACATTTCCTGTTCGAACACCTTCAATATATAACAAGAAAAGTGACAAATTGCTGTGTTGTTGCTAGACAAGTGTGTTAAAGAAACAATTTATTAACAAGAGAACCACCAGCGGTTCCACATATGTTGATATCACATTGATAACCCTCTTCAATGTCCGTTACCAACGTTGTATTCAAAGTGATATCAATGAGTACCAGTTGCATACAATTTTCTAACACCCATTTTTTTTTTATTATTAAAAAGGTAGGGTGTTTTACGTGCCATCTAGCGTTCGAGAGTCGTATCACGTGCTGCTTGTACCTTAACGTAATCAACGAGTTTATCTACAAGTCATATATAAAATAATATTATAGATGGCGAATCCCATTCTCTCCATGTCTTTCCTGCTATCTGGTGTTAGTTTAACCGAACTAGGAATGAAATAATACTAGTATGCAATTATTGTTGTTACATTCGATTTAAAAACAGAGAAAAACATGGAATACAAGCTGACCATCTGATCCTTTAACGTTATGGGCCTGCAATACATTTAAAGGTAAGTATTGTGTATGATTTACTAACATTATTTATTCCTAGTTCAACTGGACTGATACCAGGTGGCATGAAAGGTATGGAGAGAATAGGAATTTGCTATCTACAATTATTTTATCTATGACTTGTAGATTTACTCGTGGATTGAGTTCAATACATTGACCTCTATCTAAGAGAAAATGCCATTAACATTAAATGAATGTATGAAGCCAGGAAACAGAGAGAACAGTTAATTTCGATCGTCCACTTTAAGTCTAAAACAATGTGGACCAAATTTTCAGTTCTAAGTACGTTTTTCATGATTGTTATCGCTGTGTGGTCCATTTTTAATTTATTTCTTATTTTTTAAAAAGACGCAAATATTATGTAGAGCATATACAATTACATGCAGAATCCGATACGTCCATAACTGAAGAATTAAGGCATAAAAAAAAGAAAGTACCGCACAATAATGCTAAGACTAAAAAACTGAATTAGAACTGAAAATTTAGCCCACATTGGTTTAGAGTTAGACTGGAATGATCGAGGTTAAATGTTTGTTGTGGCGTCTATCTTTCGACGCTAGCCGGTCACTCCAGTATCGTTACGTAGAGCTCGATGGTTCAGGATTAAAGTATTTTGGACAACTGAAGCTAAATAAAATGTTATCAACTCTCCTCCTTTCTCTGTTTGCTTGGGGCGGTAGAGTAGATCCAAGTTTTATTAACAAGAATAAAAAGTCGTTTAAAGCAAGGTAAGAGAAACCAATTTAAAATTTTCCAATCAAATAATATAACACATATTACAAGTTGTAATACATGTAATTATGAAAATAGTATTTCATTAAAACGAATACATAGCAACCGGTTTTAGCCCATTATACTGTAATTTCATACCCATAAATTCAATTAGAGAGCCTTGAATTATAAAAAGAGAATAAAGAAAAAAACTTCCACAAAAGCTGTTTGACAGCTTCAACTGAACTAATGATAAAATGAAGTAGGTAATGTACAAAAAAAATAACAACGTCACATGATATAAATTAGAATATCTTTAGTAAAAATAAAATAAGAAATTAAAATTTAGAACTTGATTCGAATTGTATTAATTGAATCAATTTTTGCAAAATAGTTATCGCACAAAATTCTGATTTGCAAAAAGAAAAAAAAAAGTCAAAGATAAAATGCCTTGTGAAAACTTAATATTATGTCCTACTTTGCTAAATACCCTTCGGCATGTATCTATAAATTAAATTATCAACAAACTCTAGAAGCAATGGTTGACCAGAAAAAAATCTTATGCTGAAACACCTTATTTCAAAACGCATATTTTCGCAGAAATTGATTTTGAAGCAGAAAAAAGATAAACATGCCGGATTAATATTACGGTTGGATTCTAATAGATTAGATATTGATCTTCTTTTATCCTTTATCCCGGGCAGCACACAAACGTCTTTTGAACGTTGATTTTCGTTGATTTCGTAAATTAACCGTTATCAGTTGAAAAAAAGTACGTTTAATTTTAAACCATATTTCAACAAAGATTTGATATTGTTGATAAGGTGTTAGTTCAACGTGGATTCAACTGTTATTTTCAACTATGGATTAGATTTCGTTTCATAGGATTCTTTCTATAATTTAATGGAATACAATTTGTATTTGACTCGAAGGTCCTGGGTCCGAATCCCGGCATGGATGTTAGTGGATTTTAACTAGATGTTTAGGGTCGAATCGTGACGAGCCGAAGTCAAAACTTACTAGACTGGCCCATATAAAATAAAGTTAAACAATTTGTAATTAAAAGCTAATTGAATCCCATTAACTATTTTTGTGTCCTCTTTTCATGTTGAAAACACGTTGAATTTCAATCTATATTCCAAAGAGAATTTTATTTCGTTGACAGGACGTTAATGTGACATGCTTTTTAATTATTATATTGAAGTGTGCCCTAGATTATGCTTCATATGTGTCTTTCCAAGTTAATTGCATAAAAACTGTGTTTAAAAGCGATATAATAAAATTAACTATGTTTGTCGTGTTCTCTTTGCATGTTGAAAACAGATTGAATTTAAAACTATATTTCAACGAAGGTTTAATTTCGTTAATGTGAAATGTTTTCAACTTTCCTTTTCAATTATGACAGATTTCACTTTATATGCGTTTTTCTAAGGCGACATATTACGCTTATTGAGAAATACAAATTTAATAGAGCAACGATGGTCAAAGTGTTAAAGAAGGAAAGTATTCTTTATTTTATTCTTACAAGATGGTGCAACGACACGTCTGGATTTGTGGCAACTGCGTTCAAGACTGCCTTTTACTTACAGATACCGTAAAAGAGTAGTGACTTTCAAGGCGGCTCCGTGTGAAAGAATAACGTGACGAGTTACCAACCACAAGTGCGGAAAGTTCCAGCTTCGAATCCCACAGCAGACGGTTGGATAATTTAATGTTGGAAACTTAATACTGTATATCAAGATAAAAGCAACGGATAAAATGCAGCCAAATGTGTATATCTGTTGGCGAACTGAACCCATTTCTTGATCGTCCGCTTCTTGATTTTAAGCTGTTTCTTCTCAACCATTAATCAACGTCGAATCAACCGTTGAACAGGTGGACATTTCGGTACATTTACAACGTTAACATAACGTTTCGGTACTAACGTTTAATCAACGTATTTTTAACGTATATATGCTACTGGGAAATGCTAATCAATCCAATACAATACTTTACTATACTGTTCTAAATTGAAATTCTTCCTTGGGACCTAGTTCACAACCCTTACCCCAGTACCACACAAACGTTGAAAAAAATTCAACGTGATATATGTACCGAAATGTCCTCCTGTTCAACGGTTTATTCGAAGTTTAGAATCGTATTGGAACTAACCCTGAGTCTACAGTTTTTTTAACGTTTGTCTACTACTAGCTAGCTTTTGCCGACCAGGTAGCCGTGTGGTCTGAGGCGTTAGGCCAGCGACTCGAAGGATATTTGTGGATGTGGACTAGCAGAGTCTTAGGATGGACCGGACCTTACAAGAGTTACAAGTTACTAAAATGGCCCTTATCAAATAACGTTTACCAAAGTTTTTACGTTAGCTAGCTTTTGTTTTGTGCGCGGAATTTTGCGCCGTACGTTGCGTGTCATGTTAAATTCATTATCATTTATCCATATTGGTACCAATACCATACAGAAAGTCATCTTAGACAACTATATAATCTAGCTACATCAACTGGCTACGTAAAATGGATCAAAAGGGAAGCCAAGCTCACCTCCTAAGTGTAAATAAAACCCTACTTACGATCTTATATCCCAGTTCTCGCCTACTTGGAAGACCTTATCTCTTTCTTACATTTCATATATTCACTTATAATACTTTCCATACTCCATATATGGACAGTGATAAACCTATTAAAAAACATCACTATTGTGGAATGTATGGATTATAATGAATCAAATCTTTGAATCAAGGCATTCAATATAATATCTGAAGACTTGATCATATTAATTCTTATTTACATATTTTTAAATAACATAATTATACTTTGCATATAGTTAAAACAAGTAGAAAAAGAAATTTGAAATCCATACCGCAGAACCATGGATTCCCGAACCTAGCGAGATCGAGACCGAAACATCGGTAAATAAATTGAAAAATTTCAAATCACCAGGAATAGACAATATTCCAGCCGAATTAATTAAAGCAGGAGGAACGGCACTAATCAAGGAACTACATAAATTGATAAGTGCTATATTTAGAAAGGAGGAGCTCCCAAAGGAATGGAAAACATCAATAATTGTTCCGATTTACAAAAAAGGTGATAAATCGGACTGTAATAATTATCGCGGAATCTCGTTACTTCCAACCTGTTACAAGGTATTAAGTAATATTCTGTTAACACGCCTAAGTGTATACGTAGATGAAATAATTGGAGATCACCAATGTGGATTTAGAAGAAATAGATCCACGTTGGACCAGATTGTTGCCTTGAAACTAACTTTGGAGAAGAAATGGGAATACAATGGGACGGTTCACCAGCTACTATTCATTGATTTTAAGAAAGCATATGATTCTATCAAAAGGGACAAGTTATACAGTATCCTGATACGATTTGGAATACCGAAAAAATTGGTTCAACTAATGAAGATGTGTCTCAGCGACCCCATAAGCAGAGTACGGATAGGTAATAATATGTCAGATAGTTTCAAGATTCGCAACGGATTGAAACAAAGCTATGCCTTGTCCCCACTACTGTTTAACTTTCCGTTAGAATATGCGATTTTAAAAGTTAAAGGGGACAAAAAGGGACTATCATTGAATGGTTTGAATCAACTGTTTGTATACGCGGATGATGTAGATTTAATAGGGGACGATATAGATGCACTACAAAGCAACACCGATGTCTTAGTAGAAGCGTGCGATGAAATAGGTCTACAGATAAACATAGATAAAACAAAATACATGATAACAAGCCGAAACACAGGGAATGAAGGAAATAAAAACATAAGAATTAGGGATGAGGTCATAGGGAAAGTAAACAAATTTAAATACTTTAGAGCATACGTAACAAGCAAAAATGAGGTCACGGAAGAAATCAAAAGTGGCTTAGTATCGGGGAACGCATGTTTATATTCAGTCCAAAAACTTCTAACATCGCGATTAATATCAAGGAAATTGAAATTGAAAATATACAGAACTGTTACTCTGCCGGTAATACTTTACGGTTGCGAAAGTTGGAGATCGAAGGAGTTAACATAAATTACGTGTGTTTGGAAATAAGATTTTGAGAAAGATATACGAGCCGAGACGGGACGAAATGACTGGAGAGTGGAGGATACTGCATAGTGAAGAACTCCACGGACTGTACGATCCACCAGATATTGTAAAAATAATGAAATCGCGACGACTAAGGGGCAGGTCATGTAGCTCGGACGGGGGAAAAACAAAGATTATTCTATCCTGGTTGGAAGGCCGAATGGAAGGAGACCATTCGGAAGACCGAGACGTCGTTGGGAGGACAATATTAAAAGAGATCTTCGAGAAGTATGTGTTCGTGATGAAAACTGACTTGATACTGCCCAGGATAGAATCCAATAACGAAAGTTGGTTACTGAGGCGATGAACTTGCGAGTTCCATAAGCCATAGAATTAGTTACAAAAAGAAATACGGGTCTATACGATGTGAGGGTAGAGGTCATTACTATACCAGCTGATGTTCCCGCCTGTTGGTGCGAAATCAAAAGTATACGGTAGTTATCGTATGAAATATCGCCACTTAGCGTACAGTCACGGAAAAGAGTATTTTGGAAATATTGCATTAGTGTTTTTAATAAGCTTATAGGCCGGACACTCAGCTATACCTAAGCCGTGGCAAGTCTGAGAGGCTGAACGTGATAGACGTTAGCCATTGTTGCCTTTCCAGGCCATAAATATAAGTTAAATAATGCAGCATAAATGCTATGTTCCCGGTACACCTTCTTCCGTAACTATTATGTTAGGACCACATTCTTTCTATAATAGTGAAATTATACTCCACGACCCATCCGGCAACAAGTAGTGATACGTCAGATTGCGTACAGATGTCAATAACTGCGAGGTAATGGAAATTATGCTTTTATTTTCTGTGTAAATTACATTTTCCTTGAATTGTCCCTCATTTGTAAAGAAAGAAGTAGTATTTACCAAATGAACAACAAAGATAGTTGCTTCTGATTTGTTTTGAAAGAATCAACCATTGTTTTACGAAACTCACTACATTATTATCGGAGACCAGCAATAATTAAGAGATGTAGCTTTTTCTTGTTAATTAAATAGAAATAACTCGAATGTTCCATATCCAAAATCTTGGAAAGTTTCTTTTCAAAGAACAGCAAAGGAATGAATCCATTGACATAAATAGTGCATAATTGCAAAGAATTGTATCACTCCAGTCAATCCATCACTTCGAAACAGTTATGTGAAATGTTGTTAGTTTCCAGTTCATCTATTCGTTCGTTATGTGAGCAAAGCTTGAGCTATGTAAAACTCACATGACGTAACAAAATATGAAGATACCACCAAGGTGTTCAGAAATAAGTGGCCGAAATGCACAATGTCCTCACTCAATCCTCCGTGCCTTCTATTGAATAGGACCCATGGAATCGTAATAGTCGTTCAAAGCAATAGCAACAGGTAGCTTTCATGCCATATGAAAGCTGTTGCTGCAGGGGTCATAGGACCAGTAGCGATTCGTGTTTTTTTATAAAGTGTAGGATCTATAAGTTCTTCGAATCTACTATATATCCTGATCTCTTTTCGCTAAATTATAATACATTTATTCCTGAGACTCAATGTTGCTATGCCACATTTAACCACATGCATTTTTCATACCTTAACTTACATTTTCATGAAAAAAAAAACTTTATTATTTTTATTACATATATTGCTCTTGACTAGGAAGATCCTCAATTTCTACGTACAAGAACCGCCTCTTCACAGGACGTGTTACAGTGCTCTATGCACCATGTTGGAACAGCGTGATTAACGGAGAAGACAAAACTGGCTGGGACATTTGTTACGCTTAAATTGCATAGGGAATAATAATACAATTAAACGTACAGTGGAAAAGAGAAGAAGAAGAAGGAAATGAACATCTGGACAGCATCAAGGAGAGGACATCCCATAATAAGAAACAAGAGTTCAAAATCGAAATGAATGAAGAGGTTTAAACTTGTCTACGAAAGACCTACCATTGCAGAATACTATTACTGATGAATACACGTAATATATACGTAATATATGTATAGAATAGGGTTCATACAAAATCATTTTTTGTCATACCACCAGTAGCATATAAACGTTGAAAATACGTGGATTTAACGTTAGTACCGAAACGTTATTTAACCGTTGTATATGTACCAGAATGTCCGCCTGTTCAGTGATTTTTTGGACGTTGATTAATGGTTGAGAAACAGATTGAAATCAACAACATTTAGAATAAGAGAAGAAACGTACTTAAAAAACGTTTTCTTAACGTTGTTTATGCTCACCTGTTCAACGTTTTCCGGTTGACCAAAACAGAGCATAGTTGCTGATTGCTGTCTATTGGTATACACATTTAGTTGGGTATCGCCCCTTGCTTTCATCGTGATATATTAATTTGGTAGTAAATTTTCTCACTGTACTCGTCGCTTGTAGGCCGTCACTCTAACCACTCATCCACGGAGCCAGCTAGCCAGTAACTAATATGTTACGAAGACTGTATCTGAAGTAAATGCATTCGAATTGGTTGAAGGCAGTCTCCATAAATCCATATGCGTCGGTTCACCAGCATGTGGAGGAATTTTGCTCATGGGGTAAGAATAAGATCAACGTAGGCTTCATCATGAAGAAGTGAATGATGAAAACACGTGTTTTCGAAACATATTTTTAACGTTTCATGAGTATATCTCCAAGCATTCAACGAGTTATCCGCTGTTTGATAATGGTTGAAAAGATATTCAAATTAACATTGATAATAAACGTTAGTTTTAACTTCAAAAGTGGACGAAGAAAAAAACAACATATTTTCGAAACATTAATAATCCGTGTAATTAATGTGAAATATAGTTCAAGAAATCCATGAAAATACCATTGAAAGAAACACTAATAACCGCTTCTAAAAATGTGGGCATCTGAACAATCATGTACTCAGCGATGACATTTAATTCTGAAGACGGTGAAAAAAATATTTCGTACGTTTCGAAACGACAATACTATTGAATTTGTATTTTTCAAGTGTTGGCATAGCATTCAGGAGGTCGTGGATTCGATCCCAGCGGCCGACGTTCCTTACTGAGGTTTTCCAGGGTTTTTCTTCAACCACACCAGGAAAATGCAGTGATGGCACCTTCAACATAGGCCTTGGCCGACACCTTTCCGAATCCTATCCGCTTCCCTATTGCGGCCTGAGCCTTAGACGCCTAAAGGTCTTAAATAAATAAAAATTGTATTTCTCAATAAGTGTAATATGTCGCCTTAGAAAGACGCATATGAATCGAAATCTGTAGTTGAAATCGTCACATTAACGCTCTATGAACAAAATAAAAAAGGTTAGTTGAAATATAGTTTAAAATTCAATCTGTTTTCAACATACAAATGGGAACATGATAGAGGTAGTTAATTTCATTCTATTCACTTCTAAGTACGTTTTATGTAATTAACTTAGAAAGACACACGTGAAGCGTAATATATGGCATACTTCAACATAAGTGTTAAAAACACGTCATTTTAACGTCCTATCAACGAAATCAAATATTTTTTTTTTAATCTAGATTAAAATTCAACGTATTTTAAACATACAAAATAGAACTCAAAATAATAGTTAATGGCGTTCAATTAACTTTTAATTATATTTTTTTTATTTAATTAAATGACAAAGAATCCCAAGAAACGAAATCTATACCATAGTTTATACTAGTTGAATATGTTGTAATATTACTATTCGTAGCTTGAGTTAAATATTCATTGTTTCTGGCAACAGTGGTTGCTTTCTATACTAATGTCATCGATGCGCGGTTATTTTAAAATGCTTTTTAAGAGGGTTGACATTGTTCAAATCAACGTTATATATGAGAATTCGATTTGCGTGTTTTGATGTACTACTTTTCGTCAAAACTAAACGTAAGAAATCAGACTTCATTATAAAGCAAGATTCAAATAACAAATGGAGATCGATGTAAGATATAAACTGGAATGTTTCTCAATTTCAAATTATGGTAAGGTTCATATTTCTTAAGTATTTGAGCATTAGTATTGTATATGTTGGGACTTACGCATGTATAAAGAAGATATTGATTTGTTATGCAAGAAATTCGTATTATCCAATTCAAGAGATCAATAAACATCAAAGGTTCTATTAATCAAGCAAATTCTATTTCTTATGGTTATTTGTGGTGCAGTATTTAAGTATAAGTGATTACAGGAGTGCCTTTTAGATCTTCCCCCAATCATACCTTAATCTAAATTAATCAAAGCACTGCAGAATACACGTCGAATTAATGTCTTATCAACAATAATAAGTTGAAATATGATTTAAAATTAAACGTACTTTTTTTCAGTCGATAACGGTTAATTAACGAAATAAACCTAAAAATTAACGATGAAAACACGTTTGTGTGCTACTGGGGACAGTACTGAAACTCTATTAAACGAATTTGAATAGCTTCAGATACACTCAGACAGATTTTGAAGCCGAGACTTTTGTCTATTGAAGTTCATGTAGAGATTGGTATAAGAATACTTGAATTCATATGTAAATGAAAACAGTTTGAAATTAGGACTTTAAATAAAATGAATTTAGCTAAAACGAACGAATTGTATAGCCAACACGATGAAAAGAAAGAAAGGTTATTTTTGTTTTGGTTAGAATTTTATTTAAGATCCTTAGACAACTTTGGTTCAGATCGAAAAAGAAAGGTTCACGGAGAAAATATTGGCTTAGGGAAGCTGGAAACATCGAATGCCAAGATGGCTGAGGAAATTAAACAGAAGATGTAAAATAACATGGAGCTCGTGTGGAGAATTGAATTGAATTCTGAAAAGAAAGGTTGCCAATATATCTGCAAACGTATTTCTGATATTTTGTCTGTGTCAAACGTAAACGTTGAATGTGGAAACGACTCAAAGATTAAGAGTTTACACAAAGAGTTAGTGAAGAGATGCATGCTAGGGATAAATAGAAGGGACATAAATCAATAGACTCGAACTCAAAGAAAGGTAGAAGATATGAACAGCCCGCAAAGAAGATGAAATGGGTCGATTAAATAGCTAGACAAACAAGGTGGACAACAAGTGTTGTACATTGGATTGTTAGAGAAAAGAAACGGCCTAAAAGAGTCCAAAAGCAAGATGAATAGATTAAATCAAGCGGTTTTCAGGAGTTGCATGGATGAGGATAGCAGCTGGCTGAGATTTATGGAAATATATTGTGGGGAAGGCCTTCACCTAGCAGTGTTTTGAAAATGGCTGAATATATACACTATAGTCAATTAAATCCATATCTGTCCGTTTTGTCAAATGTTCCCCTACTTGAATCAACAGATTGAGAGAAAAGTACACAGAGGGTGCGACAATTTCATATAAGTTATTTTAAATCTTCATTCGGAGAAAAAAAAGTACAAATAAAAAAATGTGTCAAACAAATACAGTAGCATATATACAGTCAGCCTACGACGAATCTAGTGAAGTTCTTTTCATTTTTTTTCCTTCTTTCTTACAGAACGAAAAATATTAAGAAGGCAAAACGAACGGATTTACAAGAATAAAAGCATTTGTCAAGACGCCCAGTATAATGTTTGACTATTTCCTCTTCAGAATCAATTAGGCCTTGCCCTCCTCCACGCATTTACTTAAACATATTCAGCGACACATTGGGTGGTTAGTTTACAACGGTAGTCGACACCAATCATGATTTGTCCTTTCCTCAGAAGTTGTCGCAACACTCTTTCACACACACAAATTTGCTTACCCACGCACGCCATCTACCCACAACAGATTAAAAGTTGTACTTACTGAGTAGCCGTGTCGGTCCGTTTCCTACGTACATTTTCTATTGTACAGGGTAGTCCAAAAATAAATGTCTTTAATTCAATATGGAAAATCATTTAAGCACATATGCTAATATGCAGCTTATTGAATTGCATTTAATTATAACCTTTAGGCATCTCAGGCTCAGACCTGGGTAGGATGGGGGAGAGGATGTTGGAACGTGGTCGGCAACCTTTTACTAGATATAATCCCGGAATTTGCCTGGTAGGGTTGTTGGCATGTCAGGAACGTTTCTTTACGTCAGTAATTCACTACAGGGATGCCACAAATCAAGAGTTTGGCAGATAGTTCTACTCTGATTTGTTGATCATTAGCGCATGGTCGAAAAATTTCAAGCTAAACCACTACGTCACTTCCGTTGGTAATTACGTCATACTTCATTCACCAGGCATGGTCAGTTTTTTTCTACCATATAAATTCGAAATAGTTCTGGAGGCTACTAACACCATCTAGCGATGACGTTTCAAGACATTTACCCTCTGGAACACCGCGAAGATTAAGCAGAAGGTCGCGAAGCGAAAAGAGGTTGAGCACCACTACTTTAGACAATTCATCTCTTTTGCTCGTACATTATATTCTTCAAGCACCTACACAGGTAAAAAGCAAGTGGTCTAAGATATGAAAAATTTGCATAGACGATTTTCAACATTGTAATTAATTTAGGAATCTTGAAAATCCTGACCCAATATGATACGGGATGAAGCTGTAAGTTCTCATATTTTTTATTTCTAAAAACAAGACAAAAGTATCAAAACCGTATATTATAGATTAAAGCATAAAACTTGACACGCGTGTTCTTAAAATCTAAGTCAGTACAATTTCGTATGCAAATGTCACAGAATTTAGTATATGTCTCATAATAGAGGTCCCATAATTAAAGATTTAAATAATAAGCATTTCACTACAGTTCAGATTTATATTGAAAACGACTCCTGAAATCACTTCCATCACCAGATTTCATCCGTATTGTTATAATCTTCGAAAGAACTTAAAATTTCGAAATTCTTCGTTCTACGATTAAATGTCTATATTAACACAATACAGGACTCTTGTAGCATTATTATACTAAGACACATAGTGACATCTGCTATCCCTCAAATGAACCAATATAAATAGTGGCAGAAAAAATACAATGGAAATAATAGAAATATGATTCCCAACCTCCACCTGAAACGCCAGTCTGCTATATAAAAATCCCCATCGTCCCAGCACAAGAAAACAGTGACGTCTAGGTAGATCCAAAGTGAAGATGATTATCAAATTGCATTTTGGACTATGAGGGGATTGTTTATGAAATTCATCTCCGATGATTCTACCAGCAACATTGAACGGTGTATCTACGTGAAGTAATCAGTAGGAAGAAACCTGGACTGTAGCACACAAACATTGGCATGACAATGTTCTGATTAAGTGGAACTTGCTCAGCCATATCCACAAAATTACCCCGATTTCGCATATTGTGATTTTTTTTTCTTTTGGCGTGCCTTATAACATTATTATAAAGATCAAAACAATAAAGTGTCGAGCTTTATCCCAATTTGGGTTAACACAACGACAGATACGAACTTTCTATTTATATGTGTGGCAACAGTGGGGATATTTTTGTATTTTCGCTATGAACAGCCAATGACAGGGCAGTCTCTGTGTGCTTTCATTATGCGTTATTGAAGGCCGGTTCGTACGTCGCGGTGACCATAGATATAAGAGCACTGTAATCAACTGGCGGTTTTCCATGACTTATGCAGAATCCCGGAGTCATTATTATTAAAATTTCTTGGAGAATCGAGAAATATTTAATCCTCACCGGACGGACGGACAGATAAGAAAGACATACAGCTTTGAACTCATCTCGTCAAGACCTTTCCAACGAAACCTCAACCACGTTCGTAGCCCTAGTACACAGCAAGAAAAGGCTGTGTTAATTCAATACTTTTCGGTGTCCCATGGCGACTGCCGTTTTTTTTAAACCAAGACACCAAATGTTGTTGATTTCGGCGATTAAACACAATGATTATATTGTTAATGATGATTCAATGCAATTTAGGATGTCATACAAACACTATCACAGTGTTGAATTATCAAAATCACACAACAAACGACGTTAATTCAACACGAAAAAGAAAGTCGTGGTCGCCCTGGGAGACCGAAAAGTGTTAAATTGAGACAGTCTTTTTTGGTCTGTAATTTCTGAGTTAGTAGTCCATGAGTTGAAGCTTGTCGACGAAGTAACGGACGGACAGACAGAGATTATCTATGCGGCTTCGATCTCGTCTTGCCTAGACCTTTACAACGATATCCCAACCAATTTCGTAGCCCTAGTAATTCCTTGGTTGAAAGTTGTCCACAGACAGACTAACGTAGCGTGAATATAAATAAGACTGGAGACTAAAAAGGCAACATCGTACTTACATCTAATCTCCTCAATACATATACTGCCACAATTCCGAAACTTACCTGTAAGTAAAGCAAGAGAAAAACATAATTAGAAAACAATATTATGTACAATAAGTATATAAATGTGACAGAGAATTACATTAAATCGAATGTGTAACATGCACTTTACATTCCACATAACAATTGTCCCCTGCTGATTCAAAAATGAATCGAGTTTGTTTTGACAACTGTGACAACTGTATTGCAAGCTTAGCAAATCAAACCAAGAAGGTTTAAACAAGATTGAATCAAGCAGTCTAGTTTACAAGAATCAAGGTTGTCAAGAAACATGTACAGCTGTTAGATTAGCGAATGAATAAGCAGAGGACGGGGTTAGTTAATACCGTTTTCGGGATTATTTCATTCCGTATAAAAATAATAACCTGATGTTTTTTTAACTATTTTCGAGCAGTTACTAATCAGTTGACAAACGCAAAAAGAGTCAAATTTTTAGTAATACAAAGAGAAAAGCTAAATTTCTTCTTAAACAGAAAAGAAGTTAAAAAATAAATCACCTAGCCGGGATTCGAATCCGAGTCGCCAATCCAGCTATTCACTGCATTAACCACTACACCAAACCTGCAAGTCCCCATCCTTACTTTTGCACTGTTGTTTAAGCCTCACGTAGTTCACCACAAAGTCTCTTCCACTGGCATAATTGCAAAATCAAGTAAGTCACTCCACATCTGATTCGAGTTCAGCGCAGTGGGACGTTAGCGGAAGTGCAACGAAACAAAATTCAAGAATGTTTTAGGATTAACAAACTTTCTCGTATAGCTGCTTGTTCCACAAGCTTCACTTAAGACTGAAATAGTCCAGTTATAACTAGCAAGAATGTTGGTCCAAGCAGTCCGTTTCATACTAGTTTACCGACTTCAAAACAATATTTGGTTTGACAAGCTGAAAGGCAAGTGACTGACAACCTTGTCACAAGTCAGCATGCTATCTTGAATAGAATGAAAATATAGTACATATATTTATGGTTGAGAGATTCACAAAAAAAAAGTATATAAAAAGAAAGATAAAAATGCTAAAGATAGAACGAAAAGAAAATAAGGAAAGAGAAAGTAATAAAAAGAAAGAAATAGGACGAAGAAAGAGAATGATAGAAGGAGAAATAAATGAAGAAAGATAAAGGATGGAAATGAAGGGGAGAGACAGAGAAACAGGAAAGAATGAAATAAAATCGAGAATAAAAGACGGGACATAGAAGAAAAGCATACGATGGTACAAGGAATAAAATAAAGAAGGAAAGAATAAACACAGAAAGGAAAGAAAGAAAAAGAGAGGAGGAAAAAATAAATATTGAAAGGAAAGACTAAAAGAAAGAAAGAAAGAATAAATATAGAAAGGAAAGGAAAAAGAAAGGAACAAAATAAATATAGAAATGAAAGAATACATGAAAGGAAGAAATAATAGATATAGAAATTTAAGAAAGTAGGAAAGAATAAATATAGAAAGAAAAGAATAAAAGAAAGGAGGAAAGAATAAATATGGAAAGAAAAGAATAAAAGAAAGGAGAGAATAAAAGAAAGGAGGAGAAATTAAATATAGAAAGATAAGATAGTAAGATAAAGGAGGAACGGAGAAAGCAAGACGAAAAAAGAAAGAAAGAAAATGAGACGAGAGAAAGAAGCAAGAAACAAGGGAAATCAGTAAGTAAGAGAGGAACACATAGAGGATTTAATGGAATGCAAGGAAATAATAAACAAAGGAAGAGAGAAGACACAAAGAAAAAGAAAGATATATATAATGAAAGATATATAAAATAAAAGTAAGGAATGAAAAACGAAAGGGAGAATGATAGAAAGACAGTAAAAAAAGGAAGAAAGACAGAAAGGTATATAGAAAAAGACAAGAATGGACGAAGAAGAAGGAAATATGAAGGAAATAAAGAAGGATAAAAGAAATACGAAAGAAAGGAGGAAAGAAGTCTGAAATACAGAGAAGAATTTTTTTTTCTTTTTTCTTTTTAATAAAAGATGACAGGTAACAAAAACTCCTAAAGCATATTTGGTGTTCAATATGAAAAATCGAAGTGCATTATCAAGGCGAACGTATGAAGGAATGTTAATAAATACCCGATAAACATGAAGAAAGATTAGCGTATGAGATGGCAACATTTACGATTTACTGGTAGAAGAGACATCTGAATCTTGATTATTTGAATTTGAATTTATTTATGGAATTTAGGCATCTCCGGTTATTTCGATTCCTGAAACATGACAAACGTGTTGCACTTCATGCAGTAAACGTGGAAAATAAACTTGGTAGATTAGAATATTAAGTTTTAGAGAAATATTCTTGTTTAAAGATGTCCTTGCACGATATCATCGACACATCCTTGTCTCAGTTCATGAAGTGCATATTCGATGTATCATTTCAGAAGCATGGCACCCTGGCAGAGTGGCTAGAGCAACGGAAAACCAAATCTACCAGACAACAGATCAGAAGATTGCAGGTTCGAATCCGCCCGAAAACAAGTGCAAAAAAATTTAAAGCATAAATGTTGGCAAGAAAATAAGAAGCATCAAGAAAGGCAGGATGAAGTCAAAAACACTTTTAGAAAACTGGTGTAAAACAGTGTAAACACCAAATCTAAACGCTTATTAATACGGTTAAATATACGATACATATATGACGGGTTTCCAGTGACGTACTGTTGAATTGACGGTGTTTACGCTGTACGTTGTATAGTAATCAATTGGCAACCCGACTGCTAGTGTTTACACCGTAAATTTAAGGGATTTTTTTTTCGAGTGTAATTAAATGTTTACACTTACATTTTCTTCACTTTTATTTAGGGAGTCTACGAACCTCCATGGGGGTATCACCCCCAAATTTTCGAACACACTCCAAAATTAAAAATTTTACGGTTAAAAATCTATAGAAATCCTGTAAAACTCTATTTAAACCTTGCAAAGTCTCGCAATTTGGGCTTTACCTCACCCCCTCCCCACTGGAAATCCTGGCAGCGATATTTATGCTACTGTTCGAGTTGTGGCTTCAATATATATAGTCCTTGTGCCAGAAGCCAAAAAACGATGATATGGTATAAAATTGCGGGACCAGATGAAACTTTCAGCACTTGTACAATGGCACGTATAGAGCACGAAAATACGTGATAAACATTCCAAAAATATAGCTATCCAACATGGCCGGTAGCTATCGCCAAATTTCAATGATACATATATTCGCATCGCTTATCTCGTCTCTAAGTTATCCGATTTCGATGGTTCTTTTTTAAAATTAAAGATAATTTCTTTGAGTTCAATGAGCAATGTCTTCATAAATTTAATATTTCTTTTTCAGTTAAATACAAAAATGTGAATTTAACCGAAATCTTTTTATTAAATTTTTGACTCAGGCATATTTTAGGTTTACGCGAAAAATTCTTTTCAAAAAAGGAGTAAAAAATTATGCATAATATTTTCTTATTTAAATTTGCATAAAATTTTCTAAAAAAATGTTAGAAAACTACTATTTTTTGATAAATAAATGCTTTTGCAAAAGACACTGCTTTTATTTGAAGAAAAGAGCAATAATACGCTAATTAATAATCTGAACCAGAGCAATTACTGCGTATTTCTGTAACAACTGCAACGCAGGAGGGCAAGTACAACAGTTTCTGGTGCAAATGCTCCGGCGATCAAATTTATGCATAGCTTTCCTTCGTTGTCCTTTTTCCATTCATACTCTTCAGCCTCTGGTATACTTAAGAGTACTTTCCAAGTCTTCGTATCTAAATCCCTATCTGGAAATCTGCGCGTTCCAATGTATCCTTGCATGATGGTAGTTAGCAGCTATCACCCGCCTTCGGATGTAAATAATTTCATCGCAGCTCATTGGCACTTCCAATTTATATTTTCTTGGAATACATGTCACAATTAAATTTCCAAGTGTCTTGAATAACTCATCTGGAACAGTTCACTCGATTCCTAGGCTTCTAAATGTTGTGACATTATTTTGTGCTGTTCCAGTAAACCTTTTAATCTTTCTTTGTCCTGCAAATGCATTTACACTGTCACAGTCTGACATGAATGGAATCTTATTACAGCTGATGCCACTTCTTAATAAATTTCTGAAACACTGGCCAATATAAAGTACTTTCATTTAGTTTCTAACGCCTATCACAATGCATTTACTTGCTTTAACCTGTTTTTACAGTACAACAGAAAACAAACTTTTTATTAGTAGTGATTTCTAAGGTCGAGATTATCGTATATTATAGCCCTCTTCCTCAAATAAAAGTATATATTAAATGAAGCATCTTTTGAATTTAATTTTAAGACCTTTAGGCAACTTTGGGTGAAACAGGATGGATGATGAGATGAATTGGTGGAATAAAGAAACTCGGAAGAAACGGGAGAAGCCCGAGAAAAGCCATGCATACGGTGTTAATCCACCACAAAGTCCATATAGCAGGAGCAGGGGTCAAACCTAGCATCAGAGGTGAGCGCTAAACCATTAACGTACCGCGGCCCAGCAGCATTTTGAAAGCAAATATTTATCTAAAAAATATCGTTTCATAATAAGAACTTAAATAAGAAAATAATAAACATTTTTTGTTATTTTTTAATTTCGCTTAATAAACCAAAACTAAATATACTTAAGTAAATAGGGGTCTATTAAATAAAATAATTTAGGTTAAAATGCACATTTTTAAATTTAACAAAAAATCTGTATTATATTTATGAAAATATTGCTCTTAATAAACATTGAAGGAAAAGAAATTAACTTTCATTTTAAAAAAGGAACCATCGAAATCTCGCCATTGAGAATTGGCGATAGCCACCATTTTGAATAACTATCGTTTTGTGATGTCTATGACAGATATTCGTGCTCTTCATAGACAAGTGTTCAAGAGCTGAAAGTTTCATTTGTTCCCTGCACTTTATACCAAATCTTCATGTAGCTTCTACACGCATTAGTGCCTCCATAATGCTAACTCGTACCACTGAAATTTTCAAACAATTGTCCATATCTCTGGTTATACTTGTCGGATTTAATTGATATATTTTTTTAATTAAAGCCTAAGTAAGTTACACGCTATATATTGTGTAAGGACATAGGTTTATCTGAAACCAGTCGTTTCAAAGTTAAATAAGAAAATATTTTAGGCTAAAATGAAACTTTTTTACATTTAACTGAAAGTTTATTAGATTTACGAAAATATTGTTCATAAACAAAAATGTAGCCAATAAAAATATCTTTCATTTAAAAAAAGAATGATCGAAGTCGGATAACTCGTAGCCGAGATATGTTGATTTTAATGAATAGCGTCGGCCGCCATTTTGAATGGCCGCCATCTTGGATAGCTACCCTTTTGGAATGTCTATCACGTATTTTCGTGCTCTATACATGCCAGTGTACAAGTGCTGAAAGTTTCATCTGGTCCCGCAATTTTATACCAACAACTTGTCTGGCACAAGGACTAA
>JAGDQP010001233.1:48345-77201 GCA_022664845.1 Lepisma saccharinum | reverse complement strand
TTTGCACCTACGATGACCATCTTCTTTTAAATTGAAGATTTTTGCAAGCTCTACAAGATGGTCTTTTATTCAGATTTGTTGGCGCAAAAGTAAAATTTTGAGAGGTGTTAGAAAATTTGAAAATTGAATTTTAAAAAAACGAAGACAACAGTTGGCTCGAAAAAAATATATGTTATGTATATTTAGTGGTTCTATAACTATGAATTTTTTAGATTTTTTAAAGTGGTAGAACATAACCAAAAAATAAAAATACAGTATTTTTGTCGCTTTTAAGGCGTTTGAAACTCGTTTCTTTAGCTCACAATGGTTCGTGGTGTCCTGAAATCTTGCAACGTTAATTTAACTCATTTCCCGACGTCATACAATGATGAAATTTTGCACAACGACGAAGTCAGGTCGAAGTACAACATTCCATTGTTAATTTCTGTATGTATATAATTTAAAAACATATGTTAATATTTAGTTATTACATACTTCTGTATCCTAAAATAAATACTAACCTGCACCGGGGCTGAGTTTGTCTGGTTGCAGAACACTTTAGGATTTCGGATATTAGCTTGAGAAAAAGTATGAACACCGAAATAACCCGAAAAAAAAATAATAAAAAAGGATTTTCCAAACGGTACAAATTAACTAGGACAACGCCATTAGTTTTTGCACAGAGGCTAGAAATAAGACACGTGACCGGGCTTCTTACTTAACACGAGCACTGTAAATAGAAGTTCGAATACACCGTTTGCCAGGTCGCCTTCGTGAAAGATCTTGATTTCGAATCCCGCCCGGAACAACACCTTTTCTTCTTTATTTCTTTAAAAATATATTTATATACGTTCATATTCATTATTTAATAATTACTAGGATGTGTATAAATAACTGACTGCTACTGAAAGCTAAGATGTATCTGGATGCACACCGAGCGATGTGTACAAGGGGGACACGATGTGTCCGAAGGAAGCTGGGCGGCGGAGTTACTGGGGGACGCAGCCCCCGATTAGCGGTGGGCATACGCAAAAGTGTTGTTAACATTCTATTCCACCTGCCAATTTTCTATTTGGTACACATACAATTAATTTTATCTTTAACTGATCTCAATCCCTGTGCTGTTCATTTGCAAGGTCGAGACAGTCGTAAGAAAAATGTTTTCCAAAGACATCCTTTTCTTAAACAATTCGTACTAAAAAGTAACAAAAAATAATTTTGTTCATGCATGATTAAAAAGAAATTCAAGGGGCGCACAAATTGCAGAATTGAGAAAGTGACTCTATATCAGAGCACGCCTCATGCTTTTCTTTCTAATCATGCATGAACAAAATTATTTATTAAATAATAAATATGAACACATAAAAAATATTTTTAAAAAAACAAAGAAGAAAAGTATTGTCCCGGGCGGGATTCGAGCCCAAGACCTTTCACTCAAGAAGCCGACGTCTTCACCGGTCATCCACGAAAAAAGACCTGGCAAACGCTGCATTCAAACTTGTATTTACAGTACACGTGTTACGTAAGAAGCCCGGTCACGTGTCTTATTTCCAATCTCTCCGCTCAACTGATGGCGTTGTACTGCTTAATTTGCACCGTTGAGAAAGTCCTTTTTTATTAATTTTTTCGGGATATTTCGATGTTCATACTTTTTCTCAAGCTAATATTTTGTGGCCCAAATCCTAAAGTGTTCTGCAACCAGACAAACCCAGCCCCGGTGCAGATTAGTATTTATTTTAGGATACAGAAGACTGTAAAAATAAAATATTAACATATATTTTTAAAATATATACATATAGAAATATATGAAAGTAACAATGGAATGTTGTATTGTCACCCGACTTCGTCCCTGTGCAAAATTTCATCATTGTATGACGTCAAGAAATGAGTTAAATTAATGTTGCAAGATTTGAGGACACCACGAATCATTGTGAACTAAACAAAGGAATTTCAAACGCCTTAATAGCGACAAAAATACTGTATTTTTATTTTTTGGTTATGTTCTACCACTTTAAAAATCTAAAAAAAATCATGGTTTTTAAAAACCACTAAAAGCACATAACATATATTTTTTTCGAGCCAACTGTTATCTTCATTTTTTTAAATTCAATTTTCAAATTTTCTAACCTTCCTCAAAATTTTACTTTCGCGCCAACAAATCTGAAAAAATACCATCTTGTAGAGCTTGAAAAAAATCTTCAATTTAAAAAAGGATGGTCATCGTAGATGCAAATCCGACCGAGATATCACTAAACTACCCCCCCACCACCACAAAAAAAGACAACACTAATTTATTTTGAGGTTAGGTTAACATATTTTGCGCTGAAAATAGTGGAGAGCCATCATTTTTTATGCTGAATATTATAGTATTTTTTTAAAAAATCACGATTCCTTCCAAGGCACTTTTCACCATCTTACCCTCATAGGCCCTTTGCGTATATGTGAAAGATAAGGTTCATGCGTGAAAGAAAATTTGTATGAACTTGAAAATCACAAAACAGACCAATCACACATACCTTAAAGTTTAGGCTGTAGACACAACGTTCCTTTATCTCTATTTCTAGAGCAGTGCGATTTTTCGATCTAATCGATCAATATGTACAAAACGAAATGTCGATGTCGAAAATAGAAATATCGATCTGGAACGAGTTTTGGATTCAGTCTGTATTTGATTTCTGCGATTTTTCGATGTGATAGATATTCGATTCCCAACGATATTTTCATACTAATTAGACCTATCTTCGATAACGAACGATTGTTGGTTCTGAACGATACACGATTTTAACGATTTTTATATGAAATGTTCGATATATCGTTTGCTTTCGACTTGTTAGCGATATTGATGTTCGAGATCGAAATTTGGAAATCGCAATCACTTTTTAGTAAAAAGCAAAATTGTTCGTAAATTTATTTACAAGCAAATTGGGTACACTACAGTAACTCTCCAATCTATACAGTTGGCGTAACCTTTAAGGCTCTTTGGCTCTAGTCTTCAGGTCAAAATCGTGGCTTTAGCTCCCAAGAAATGAGAAACTAAACGTGGCTGTAACTATCACTCCAAGTAGGCATTCTATGATCAAAACGGATCGTGAAAATATTAAATTATTTTTTGTGATTTAGGTGATTGCTAGGACATTTTATTTAGATTAACCGCACACCATAAAGCAAGGTGGAGCAGAGCAGCGCAGAGATTTTTGCACTTAGAATGAGAGCTACAGCCACGTTTAGTTTCTCATTTCTTGGGAGCTACAGCCACGATTTTGACCTGGAGACTAGAGCCAAGGTAGCTAAAGCCACAGAGCCTTTTAATGTTACATCAACTGTATATATTGGAAGGTTGGTGTAGCGTACCCTATTTGCTGTTGTACTGAGCATATCTATTTAAATGGAGACACGCGCACTGAGACAAGTGAAGGAGTAACATACAATATTAATCTCGAGTCTAATGACTTCTTTAGTTGGTGATTGTTTTAGAATACGAAGGTACATAAGGAAACCATTAGAAAGGATTATTAAAAGTGCTTTTCGTCAATAAAGACCGGCGCGGTGGCCAAAAGTTTTTATTAACAAGTATAAATACTTATAATCTGATCTAAGTCGGAAAGAACACGTTTATTTGGAAAATGCTTCAGATAATGGAAAACAAATACACATGAATGGATACCAGGTCAATGCGCTTGCTCCATTTTTTTAAATGGGAAAGATGTCATGAAATGCAGTATATAAGTCTGGAGAAGAATTTTACCAGAAATACATTGGTGAAGTCAGTTTAGCTATAAATATATATTTGAAAGATAAAATGAGATGGGACATTTGTATGCGTAATTGATTGAAAATAAGGGAAATACTGTTCTTCTTGAAACAGTATAAGAGATGAAGATTAAAGTATTGGGGACCACGTACCCTGCTCTGATAGGTCTTCGTAAACTATATTTTGTATAGGCCATTCTAGTTTTTGACTTCGGCCCGTCACGATCATCCGTCACGTTCTAGTTAAAATCCACAATCACAAACATCCACGTCCCAGCCGGGATTCGAACCCGGGACCTTCGAGTAGCTGGCTTAGCGCCCTAAACCACACGGCTACCAGGTCGACCGTTAGGTCTTCCGGGTAGTAAACAGTTAGCCAAGATATATCTATCGGGGATGGGCTACAAACAGCCAAGATGCAGACTGCTCAGAATTTATCTTAGAAACTTGTTTATACTTCTCTAATTGTTTCATCATTGACTCTACATTCTCTTTTTCTACTCGCTTCAAGGAGAACAGTAGTTAAATTTTAAGAAGTGTTTCAACACTAGTGTTTAGTCCCAGAACGTCACTTTCTTTTCAACACCTCGGGTGCATTAAAGTCAATAAACAGAATTTTACTGAATCCTGAAGGAAGGAAAAGAAAGATTTGAGTGATGAACACCTTTGTTTTTCTGTAGTCAGAGTAGCAAACAGAGTTGACGTCATTTCCTAATCCACGCTCTTGCTTTGTTCACTGTTGCCAGAAAAGCCCTATTTTTTTCTCTTTTATTTTGGAGTATCTGTTTTTCTTTTCTTTTCAAGGCATACGATTTGCTAGTCTAAACCTATTGAGCATTACCGTGCTTTCAGCGTACACATCTTCTTTCTGTTGGGCTGCTGACGTAGCATATAGAGCAACGGTGGTCCGCGGACCATAGGTGGTTCTCGAGAGCTGGTCTTGGACTGGCGCAGGGTGGTCCGTTGAAACTACCAACTAATAAAAGTGGTCCGCACTTGAAAATAGTTTGCGGAACGCTGCCAAGGGAGGGGAGGGCAACGGGGCACTTGCCCTCCCCCCCGTGGATTTCAGATTTTATACCAAATACAATTCTATTTTCCTATATAGTGTAGACCGGGGCTATTTGAGTATAGTAAGAGACAAGTCAAAATTTCCAAAACCCGACGTACTTTAGAGCTGAAATAATTATACCATAATCTACGTACATTATTATAGTACAACATATTAAAGAATACAGAACCTGTTAAGTCATGGAAATTCTGAAAACGAATTTATAATAAAAATGGCAGAATTCGAGACTAGTAATAATCACGGGGTTATTTGGGTCGCTCAGAAGGGACCATAACACGAAATAAGGAGGAAGTTATAAAAATGTTTGAAAATCTGCAGAGAATTGTACTTCTCCTAAAGAAGAACTAGGAAATAAGGATTTCAGAAGAAAATGATGTTGAAAGAAGTCCCAGACGTAATGAAAGAAGAAGTGGATAAAGTACTTCTTGGGATGAAGAACGGAAAGTCGCCAGGAGAAGATAGACTTAGAGCAGAGCTGTTTAAATGAGGAGGTAAAAAGATGAAAGAGGAACTGGCTACATTATTCTCGATGTGCCTGAGAAAGCGAAAAGTACCGTGAAGTTGGAATAATGCTATAATCATTTTATTGTACAAGAAAGGGGACAAAGAACGCGTCGAAAACTACAGACCAATTAGTTTGCTGTCAGTCCTATACAAAATGTTCACCAAAGTTATTTTGAATCGTACTGAACGAGACTTTGATTTTAACCAGGGAAGGGAACAAACTGGATTTCGTCATGGATTTAGCACAATGACCACACACAAGCATTGGATGAAGTTATGGATAAGACTTATGAATATGTACTTCCACTATGTTTGGGATTCATAGATTTTGAAAAGCCTTTCGATTCTGTCTCCTTGGCAGCAGTGCTTACATCACTTGAACATCAAGGCATCGAAAGTGCATACATCACATTACTGCGAAGCATCTACTCGATTGCTACATCTGTCATTAGACTACATCAAGAGAGTGAAAAAATTTCAATTGGAAAAAGGATAAGGCAAGGTGATTCAATTTCTCCAAAACTGTTTTCAGCGGTCCTGAGGGGAATATTCCAAAATTTAAACTGGGATGAAGTTGGAATAAAAATCAATGGGTAATACCTTAATCTCCTAGCATACGCTGATGATATGATCCTGTTTGCTTCAAGTGCAAACGAACTAAAAACCAGAATGGAAGAGCTGTGTAATGAGAGTTCGAGAATAGGCCTTAAAATGAATTTAAGTAAAAGAAAAGTATTGTACAATCAACATGCTGAAAAGAAGGAAATAAGGATTAACGGAGAGGCAATAGGCATAGTTGATGAGTATGTTTACCTAGGCCAGCTTAAAACATCGAATGCCAAGTTGACGGGTGAAATAAATAGAATATGTAAAATGGCGTGGGGTTCGTTTCAAGACTTTACTTTGTTATCAAAAGCAAACTACCAATGTGTCTGAAGTGTAAAGTTTATAATCGGTGTGTCTTACCTGTGATGATGTACGGCTGTGAAACTTGGACATTGAATGCGCAAACAACTCAAAGATTAAGAGTCACACAAAGAGCAATGGAGAGATGCATGCAAGGAGTAACTAGGAGGTACAGGATGACAAATGAATGGTTTCGCGCACAAACAAAGGTAGAGGATGTAATCAAGACTGCGAAGAAGCTGAAGTGGAAATGGGCCGGTCACATAGCTAGACGAGCAGATGGAAGATGGACCACAAATGTACTACAGTGGATTCCTAGAGAAAAGAAACGACCGAGACGACGTCCAAATGTAAGATGGGTAGATGAAATCAAGCGTTTTTCAGGAGCTACATGGATGAGGATAGTGGCAGACTGAGATATGTGGAAAGAAAAGGGGGAGGCCTTCATCCAGCAGTGGATAGAAAACGGCTGAATATGATGATGATGACCCCAGGACCAAAGTTTTCATCAATAACAAATATTTTAAAATTATGGATTACTTCATTTGTTATATATTCTTATGAATTATCCAACCCATTTTCTAAAAAGACATTGTTGATTGTGTTTTGTCCATTATTTAAAAAAGAAAAAACAACTGATTACCAAGGGCTCTCAAAGCGAATCTGAATTTGAATTTTTGGAAGGTCTTTATTTTGCTTAAACCGCATGGATGATTCTGGGAGAATTCAGAGCAGATAGTTTACCTAGAACCTTTTCTTCGATAGGAATTCTTGCACATAAATTATATATTAATGTTTGCTATTTCTGTAATCTTCGACATCCAACACAAGATCTGATAAAAGTGTTATTACTCACCGTTTTTAATTTGCCTGAAGTATTGAAAGTCCTCTATATATGATAATATTATGTCATCTCGGTTTTTGTGACTTCAAAATTATCTAATAGTCATTGATCACACCACATTAATTTCTATTGTAAAGAACAACGAGCTCTAACATGTCAGGTATTTGATGATACTGACTATCGGAAGATGTTGGATATGTTAGTGTCCGGCGTTACTGAGAAGTCACTGTTAAAAAAAAAAGTACTGTGTTCTGAGTTCAGATCCCATTAAGTTAATTTGAAAATTATGATGGATTTCAATATTATTTTATGTTTGAAATTATTTTATATCGTTCAGAAAACTATTTCCCTAGAAAGTAGGAAGGAAATAAGGTTCTTGGGAAGTATCTATAGATGCCTGGGAATGTCCATCTTCACATAAATGGCGAATTCGGTACACTGTAAAAATTGACTGTGTTAATTAAACAGGTTTCGGTGTCCCAAGGATATAACCTGTTTTTTTTTGTTAGTACCGTTTGTTGTGTGTTTTCGGTAATACAGCTCTATGATAGTACTAATATTATTATGTTGAATCAGCATTAAAAAGCACATCCATTGTGATGAATGACCGAAATCAACAACATTTTGTTGTGCTGATTTAATAGAAATAAGTGATGGTCACCCTGGGACGCCAAAAAGTGTTTACACAGCCATATCTTGCTGTGAACTTTCTTGCTTTGCCATTACAAACGATAGTGCTACCAAAATGAGAAAACCCTGTGCCGTGACATTGCCAAGTTAAGCGTCAAGAGGGTCAAGGAGGAACATGTCCACACTGTAACCACACCACCACCGACTTTCACAGTCGGCTCTATACAGGTTTGTAGATGTCGTTCACCTGGCATTCGTTACACCCACAAACTACCATCGGATCGCCGCAAACGCCACTAAACGGTTTTTCACTGTTCTATGGTTCAGTTTTGACGCTCCTTACACCACGCGAGGCGGCGTTTGCCATTTGCCTGTGTGGTGTGTGGCTTATGAGCAGCTGCTTAGCCATGGAAACCAAGTTTCCGCACCTCGAAGCGAACAGTCATGATACTTACAATAGATTCCGATGAAGTTTGGAATTTCTGCGTGATGGATGATTGACGGTTGGCCTGGATCCTGTTTGGTTGTATATGCCCCTTCACGTTTCCACTTCACTATAATATCGGAAACAGTAGACCTATAATAGAGATGTTGAGGCGGGTAAAAATCTCGCGCATAGACTTCTTACACAAGTAGCACCCAATCACCTGACCACGTTGAAAATCCGTTAGTTCCTCAAACCGTCCCATTCTACTGTATCGCGCTGTCTGCTGACTACTGAGATCGCTGACCGTGCGTTCCACGAGGTAGATGGCAGTACTGTGCCACCCCTATGATAAACATATTATCGCCCCTATATATATATATATATATATATATATATATATATATATATATGTCCGGATACTTTTGATCACATAGTGTATATTATACTGAATGTCATCATTCATAAAATGGTCGAATAAATTCAGGGAAGTTGTATTTGTCTTGATATCATATATGTATCAAGAGGAGTTCAACCTCGCTAGTGTAATACAAAATATGAAATAATTAAATAATTAAAAATTACACCTTAATTGTACTTCTGAATGTATTATAGTCTTGTGGCACTGATGCATTTTTTTAAAAAAGAATTTGAAGGTTAATTAGCGCATCAAATACCTTTCTAAAATTTGTCCAGTTCGCATATCTAGAATTCCATTCTCCAATTGCGTTTTTTTTTTTCTTTTTGTTTCGTGGAACCCGTGCAATCTAAAAATTCCACCAAACACGGATAATGATAAGTAGTGTACATATGCTGATCCGTAAACCATTCAAATTTGCTAAGTTTCTTGAACAGACAGCTAGATCAATCCAAAAAAAAGGGATAGAACCGTTACTGGGTATGTGTGTGATGCTCTGCACATTTAATAAAAACCAGTCCACATGCATCTAACATTTTCTTTACTTTCATTCCTAATTTACAACTGTAAACATTACCTGACTTTTGCATTTGTACACTCTAATCTCCTACAATAAATACTGGATCTCTGAACTTTGGGTTAACTTTATTAAACCTGAATGTGTGTACTATAACTCCTGCGTGCCATAGGAGATATAATTTGAAAATATTGAAATAACCTAGATTTAAAAAAAAAATCACTCGTATTCCGCATACTTCAACATGATATCTTTGGCAGATTTCAAAATTAGTCGCAGTGTCATCATTTTCCGATTCTAACGTTTCGTATAGATTTAAGTTGACCTTTCTGAAGACTTCAGATACAAAATTAATAGCTGTGTAGAGCACAAACGATATATCTTTCTTCTGGACTCGTTTAAAAGGGATTTTGATGCTCTACAACTTTGGCCAAATTCATAAATGTTACATTTATCTGACTACGAATGAAGATGTGTAAAATGGTAGTGTCTCCCGAGCCGCCATTTTGAAAATGGCGGCCATCTTGGATTCCTGGGTCAAATTTTTGAATGTATCCATATCTCAATTTCATCACGTCCACATCATCTACCACATACAAGAAGCCCATGCTTGTTTCATTTAATGAAGTTTCCTGGCTCTCCGCCGCTGTACTATTATTATACGTTCTTTACCTTGAATTTTTTTATTATTTTTTTTTATCCTATGTACACTTTGACACTGCATTATCAGTGAACGAGACTGAAAAATTACGATTCGCATTTTGAAACTTTAGCAAATCTGATTAATTTACTCATTAGTCTTCTCCCTCGTTATTATGGGAGACTTTCTTTTAAATTCTGCTTTCGAGCAATGCTTGTAACTACTAACTGGCGGTGAGTCTACGCACTTGAACCAAGGAACCTAATTGACCTTTATACTTTATTTTTCTTCTATTACTTTCTGTTGCTCTAGAATTTTCAACTCCCAATGACGTATAGGTATTAGCTTCTGGTGAAAATAAGAGGCTACTGCCATCTTTACTCTACCTAGAGTACTTGTATTATTTTGAACCCTGCAGCTAGATGGCGGGTGAGTTTTGATTTAGAGAAAAGGAGTTTGTAATTGATTCGTTTTGCTTTGATTGTACCTGTATTATTCTTTGAGTATTTAGTTTTAAAGTACACGTTTCTATTTAATGGCATTCCTCTCATTTTTACTTGTTGTTACTCGATAAGTGATATTATCGAGAACCATTAAGTCGTACACTAATGCAGAAAACTGCCATTAGTTATGTATAAGGCTCGGTTAGTTATGCATATTGTATATGGAAAAGCATATTTCAACGATTTTTGGAAATTTGTATGTTACATATGTAAATACATACAAAAAATATTATTATATAACACCTTACATGTTTCAAACCCAAAGCCACTACAGATATAATCGTTTTAATCATAGATTGCTGTTGTAGTATTTATATAAACCTCGTGTATCACTTTTTCGCATGCGATTGTATGAGAAAAGCGCAGTATTTAATATAATATTACAAGTGGTGTTTAATTTGTAGCTGGGGATGATTGGTATTCCCCCCTCTCTGTAAAAATCTTTCCTGGCTCTGTCTACAGATATATACCTGTAGCCTGGGATATCTAAGATTCCAAAATAACCGTACACTGCAAAAAAATTTAACACAATACAACGGTGTCCCAGCGTGACTACCACTTTTTATGTGCGAAATGAACACAACACAAGGTGTTGATTTCGGCACTGGGAGAAAAAGTTACGGCTGCAGCGAGATTTGAACATCGGTTGCTCAGTTAGAAGTCAAGTGTCTTACCAACTTGGCTAAATAGTCAGACAGAAAAAGCACTAGATGCAAACAATATTTATTTAACATCATTTGAATTAAATGACTACACACTTGACCAGCATTGCGGCTTTCTTATCGTAACAACATGTCAAATGCTATGCTTGCTTTCATGCAAATGGAACATATTGTCAACAACAGGGAATTCTGATCCCCAATTGACAAATGGTAAGTGATTAAATCATGGCATATGTTGTCATAGTAACTTTGTTTCTGTTTGGGGTTCAGCAACATTTTTTTTATCCTCTATACTGTTTGAATCGAGTGGTTTTTTTTTTCTGTCTGGAGATTTAGCCCAGACGGGCTTCTAACTTAACAACGCATATTCAAGTCTTGCTGCAACTGCAACTTTTTCCCCCAGTACCGAAATCAACCCGTGTGTTAAAAACTTTATTTTTGTATGGGCCAGTCTAGTAACTTTGGACTTTGGCCCGTCACGATTCGCCTTTAGCTGTTAAAATCCATACCTATGCCCCTGCCGGAACTCGAATCCGGGACCTTGGAGCCGATGGCCTACCGCCGCAGACCGCTCGGCCACCCGGCCGGCTCAACCCGTGTGTTGTGTTGATTTAACACAAAAAGTGGTAGTCACGCTGAGACACCGCATTGTGTTGAATTAACACAGTTATTTTTTACAGTGTATAATATATATATTTCACTATTCTTACCCCTCTCTGGAAATTGCACAAATTGAACACTGTATTACTACATCTCTAAGCTACTACATATTAGTAACACGTGTAAACAGTAAATCACTTGCCAGTCTCTTTAACCCATTTGAAGAGTACATGGAAGGAAGGGAATATGAGGTTACACTCGTAACAGATACTACACAGTACAGACATGCAGAATGTTTCAGTCCAAAAGCGCAAATAATCACCAAGTTATAGTGGTTTTAAGAATATGAAATGCATTTGAGTAAATAGGAGAATTAGACTTTAAAACGCATTTTATGTAGGGATGCTATTGAGACGAGACGAGACGAGACTGGCATCAGTCTCGTTCTCATCTCGAATGTTAAGGACAGTCTTGGTCTTGGTCTCTTCTCGATCTGAAAATTCCGGTCTTGGTCTCGATTGTAAACCTCAGTATCGTCTCGGTCTTGAGTCTCGATACGTCAGTCTCGGTTTTGTCTCGGTTTCGTCTCGAAAGACGATAGACTTTTAAAAGTTACTGTCCCTTGACTTGTTTGAAATGGGCACGCAGGCTTACCGATCTCAATATAATGACAAGAATATTAATATGATATTAACATAGTTTGTTACATTGTTAATTTGGGGTTGATTAGAAATAATATTCTGAAATAGGGATAAAAACATTACCATTTTAAAGTAATATAAAGCTTCAGTTAGGATATATAGAATACCAATAAGTGAGATACAGGAATATATTTCTATTATGCAAACGGATCTATGTTATACCACAAACTGCGAAATTGGTATACGTAACATTTACGTTTTGCTAGTTCTAAATTATATTTAAACTGACTGAATAGCTGTTAGGTTAAAAATGAAAAATTTACATTTTAGTCGACATTTTCTACCAGATATATAGGAATAAATGAACGTACATTGTTAAAGATTTTCCGAAACATTTCTAAGAAAAGCTAGGCAACCATTGCTACTAGGAATTTGCAGTAATTTGGCTGATAAAAGGCATCCATCATACAGTTCTCAGGAATATTGGGAGCAAAAGAAAAAGAAGAAAGCAGAAATGTAAAGATCTGAACACGGGTTCATTAGTCAAAAGCCCAGCGTCGTACTGACTGCTTTAAATTTATAGTAAAAAGAAAACAGTATAGACTCATAGAATTATGTTGGCTGAATCCCGAAGATATAAACTAAGTTGATCTCCACGACTTACGCCACATTTTAATCATTTATGTAATTCTCAATTAGGGCTCAGAATTCCCATTCACTCAAAACATTTCCCATTTCTATCAAAATAAGAACTGATCAGAATGGCGGCAGAAAAACTCTTGATCAACATTACATGCATAGCTACGATGAGAAACAGTTTTCTCATTCTGCGCATGTGCAGAACTGAAAACGAAAAGTATCCAGATACCCGGAATCATACGAAAAGTCTCTGAACTTTCCTCCATTACAGTGAAACAACTTTTTTACCTATTACAAGATTTTGACTTAAAATGACTGCACTAGCATGGAAATAGAGAAAATAGGAATTGTGTCCCTTGAATATTGCGTTAGTCATTGACCGCAGGATTTACTCTGAACCTGAGTCCTCTGGAAAATGGGGAAGGAATGGGGAGCTTCCGTACCTCTTTGTCTATTCTTTCCTACGTCTTTTTTGGGCCATATACAGTCTCAGTGATGATATATATGGGTCAGAAGTGGCCAAAAGGTGGCGGAATAAGTCGACCATCGTGTTTTTCCTCTAGCTGGTTCATGGTGCTGCTCCCTATACTTCTTTAGATTCGTCTCTCCTTTGTCTCTTCAGACATTGGCCCGATGGACAAAGAGATGGCAGAAGGTTCGTGCACCAGGATCTTATGTACAGCGATAGACATAAATGACAATGTACAGGGACTTTAAAATTCAAATTTCGATTGTTGTAAACCGATATTTAATGGTTTAAAACAGATTAAATACAGTAACAGTAGTACTATTTTAGTTGTAGCATTAGTAGTAGTAGTTGTGGTAGTAGCAGTAATTCTAGTTGCCATAGTAGTTGTAGTATCTGTACCTATGGTAGTAGTAGTTGTTGTAGTACTAGTATTACGACTATTAGTGTTGCCAACGTATTTTACCCACCCCGTACCAACGGGCGGGTCCTTTGCCTAATGAAATTGTAAGGAAAGTGTACCGATTATGGCCCGGGTCCCCAATATGGCCCACACCCCCAGATCTCTGCAGCTTTCCGTTGGTGCTACTAGATGTCACCGTAAAAACTATTTTGCTGTTGTTTTAGCATGGTAAGTAATGTTTCGTTTCAGAGTCTATTGTTGAAAAGCTAATCAGTATAATGCATGGATAATGTAACTATGTGAGCATACGTGAACATAAAATGCGTGTGACGCAATATATTGCATTGTTTAACTAACAGGCGCCAGAAAAAGTAAAGAGATTAATAGTGTGCATAACTGTTTAATACGAAAGAATTGGGTATTTGAAATGTTTTGTGCTGAACACTCATCATCATAATGTTTAGTAATTAAAACGAAGATAATGCCAGGTAATAAGGAGCGATCAATTCCAATACACGGAATAAGAAGGTTAAATGCAAAACAAAGCAAGTGCCATCACGTTTAAAACGACCAGAATTTCAGCAGCTTGCTTCTAATAGTCCCGAAGAACCGACACTGAGTTGCTCCAAGTCTTGTGAATCTTGGTTTTGTTACCTTTCTTAGGCAGACATGGTAGCAGACATACATTTTTGCGTGTCGTAACGCAAATGCGTTCATGAAGAGTGTGTTGGAATCACCGCTAAAGATCACGGACCATTTCTTTGTCCCTCATGGGAGACGTGACGTTCTAAACTTTTTCTTATTTATTCACTTGTTTTTATTCTTCTATATTCACTTGTTTTTCACAAATTTTGGCATTTTGTATTAATACAGTATTCCTGGTCTTGCAATGTCATATAAATTATGTATGCTTGTAATGTATATCTTTCAGTATGTAGTATATATGAGTAATACTGAAAGATTACACATCACTTTTGCCATACGCTCTTATTTTCTATAGCGGGCCATATTGGGAAAACCATGGTCCCAATATGGCCCACTGGCAGCATTTTAGTTTTCGATTTAGTACATTTTTATACGTCATTTCTAGCAAACAGATTTTTTTCATTTGTTCAAATAGTCTCCCAACTTAATGCTTCCGCCGATTCACACGAATAAATAGCCTTTCTTATTGAAAAAAATGAACAAAGTTAAGGTGAGCCATATTCGGACCTTAGTTTTACACGTTTCGTCCATAGTTAATAAGCTCCACATTAATTGGATGCACGCTTGGAAAAGCTGACCCAGATAGCATGCACGGTTATGATAAGCTTCATTTTCACTTCTGTCTGATGTAATAATATTGATATAAATTTGAAACTGACTTGATACAGAAAGTATTTCAAGTGCCAAGTAATAAGCGTGATTCAAGCCTGATTTAAGCTTGGAAACTTACCACGACAAGCTTGATGTCAAGCTTGCAAAAAGTTACTGTGCTCGATGAATCAAGCTTACTGTGCTATAGAGAGATAGGCACCGTTGTGAATTAAAACCATATTATTGTATACAGTAATTTATAAAACATTATTATTTTTTACAATTATTTATATTTGTAATTAGATTAAATTCCCAGGCAAGTTAGGTAAAGGGCCTACTCTCAAAAGTGCATCAAGGAGTCCATTAAGTATTAAAAGTTTTCATATTGTATGTGCAGTTATGATACATCTGGTTCTCTCCGTAGACAGGTAGAGGCAATCAAAGCATACGCTAAACCCAGCAGCACATTCCTTCAGTGTGATATACATACAAGCCTCGAGAAACCTCCCTTACTTTATAAGAAAATATGTCCAAAGGTTTTGGTGTAGGTTTTATTTGTATTGTTCTTTCATGTCTTTTTCTTTCCTCAGTCTTTTAATGTGTCTGCTTCATTTGCATGTGAAGACATGTGGATGGTATTTCCAACTGTACCTCTGGGATGCTCCCGTTCGGTTTTGAATTGGAAGCGATGAAAGAAAAAACAAGTGGGAAGAGATGCTTTCTCTGTCTGTCTCTCTCTCTCTCTCTCTCTCTCTCTCTGTGTTAGTCGATCTTTCTTCTCACTAGTCGCCTGTTATATTGTTGTTTCTCCTTCTGCAGTTATGTTGATAGTGAAAATCTAGTTCCAAGGTTAACAGGTTTGTTTCTTTTTCTCTCGAATTGATGCCACTTAAATAGTGTTGAAATGTTCTGGTCTAACAACAGCAGCAGCGGCAGCAGCTGTTACTCTGAAATGATAAAGGCATAATGAGAAGATACTCACTAAAACGAAATGGAATAACACAAGTAGACAGACTCTTTCTCTCTTGTTTTAAATGTTGAAATACAGCAGCAACATTCATTTCTATGTACCTGTAAAGAACTTAAGAGGAGATGAAATATGTTCATAGAATCGTCCTAATTATTATAGCGATATGAGTTATACCTCGCTGGAATGCTTATGAAACACAGATTCTAACGAGGTAACAGTTACCCAAATCGTGCCCAATATCTAGAAGAAGAAGAACAGGGGAATATAAACAAAAGAAACTGAATTTTTTATTAAAAGTGGGAAGTGGCCAACTTTTGCAGTTATCGTACGGAGACAAAATCCCACCTTATACACTAATGTCAAACATATCCAAGAATCAGCAACATCGGTACAATACAAAACGAGAAAAATTGAATAACCTATAATAGCACTTGCGCAACTTCATGTATACCAGGTGTATGCATAAGTAGTTTCCGGTTTACCTAAGAGATGGCGCCAGCGAAAAGTACGCAGCGTATTCATTTGACACATACGTCATTTTGTTCGTCTGACATTAAACTACAAACACACACAAGTTGAGTCCACCAAACACTAGCGTCTTTGTTTTATCGTTCAGTGATCATGTCAAAGTTTGTGCCTGAAAAAGAATATTTGCGGCACGCATTGCTTTTCTTATTTAATCAAAAGAAAATGGTTGTTGAAAGTCATCGTGTGCTGGTAGAAACATATGGTGAACACGCTCCATCGATTAGAACATGTGAGACATGGTTTCGATAATTTAAAAGTGGTGATTTCAATGTGAAAGACAGTGCGCGCTCTGGTAGACCATAAAAGTGCGAAAACGAGCAATTGCAGGTGTTATTGGAGGATGACCCAACTCAAACTCAACAGCAATTGGCAAAAGCATTAAATGTGTCACAAGAAACAATCAGCAGACGTTTACGAGCAATGGGGAAGATCAATAAACTGGGTAAATCGGTCCCATGCGATTTGAATGAACGTCAAATGGAAAATCGCAAAGTCACTTGTGAAATGCTGCTTCAACGCCACGAAAGAAAATCATTTTTGTATCGAATTGTGACGGGTGACGAAAAATGGATTTATTTTGAAAACCCGAAGCGGAAAAAATCGTTGTTTTCACCTGGCGAAGCCGGTTCTTCAACACCAAGGCCAAATCGCTTCGGCAAGAAGACCATGCTTTGTGTCTGGTGGAACCAGAGCGGTATTGTGTATTATGAACTCTTGAAGCCCGGCGAAACCGTTAATGCACAACGCTATCGCCAACAAATGATTAACGAAAGACGACTGGAATAGACTAGAAGACATGGCAAAGTGATTGTGTTACACGACAATGCGCCGTCTCACACAGCAAAACCAGTGAAAGACATCTTGAAATCGCTTGGATGGGACATCCTTCCGCACCCTCTATCACCTCTTCGCATCAATGGGGCACGCGCTCGCAGAGCAGCGCTTCAGTAATTTCGAAGACGTTGGAAAATGGCTCACAAATGGTTTGCCGCAAAAGACAAGCAGTTTTTCTGGCATGGTATGCATCAATTACCCGAAAGATGGGCGAAATGTGTAGAAGCCGATGGCCAATACTTTGAATAAAACAAAATTACTTTCCCTTAAAAATTACGTGTTTTCTTTACCACAAAAACCGGCAAAAACTTATGCATACACCTGGTCCTAAGAGGGGCCCCGCGAAACACGTTTGCCCGGGACCCGCATATCCTAGGGGCGCTACTGTCCAAAAAAAGTATTATATGACTTAACACCCTCAGCACAAGCACCCGAGAATTATGGAACACTAGACATTACCGAAGCAAAAGCATGTAAGTGCATATGCACCTAGACTAGGTGTATACAATACACTATTGTAATAATTTTCCCGAGCAGTTTGATATCATGTGGTTTCCATGTGAGAACAAGCGGCGCGACAGACATCAGAATGCGCATTATATTCAATAAAGTGGGTGTTTCAATTTTAAGACCACAGGGAATGAACGTACTTCATCCATTTTCTTGATTTTACAGGGGAGAGTCCATAATTAGCTTTCCGTATACTTGCACATCAAAGAGATTTGCTTGTAATAAACGAATTTTCTCTTCATTTAGTTTGTTAGAAATACCTTTCAAAGAGCAAACAAATGGACCTGTAATCTCAGTTTGGCCAAACTGGACAAAGCACGTTCTTTTCCTGAAATATTCATTTAATAACTAGCGGAAAACAAAAAAAATGTCGTCTTATGTAAGATTTATTTGTAAAAAAAAATGTAACGAAAAAAATTTAAATGTTCTCTTTGATAAAGTGTGACCAACCAAATGTTCAGGTTTCAACATTAAGCAGACAAACCTTATTGCAGTGATAAGACGTTGTTCAAGCAAAGTACTAAGAAAGTTGAAAAACACGGAGTATAATCGAAATACGCGTCAAAGAAAATAAGTCTTGCTTTCGACTGAAGTCGAACATCGCAGCAAAAGTATTTTAAGAGTTCGTGAGAGAGGGATCTAGCTCACAATTTCCATCGAATTATCTATCATCCTGTATATATTTATATATACATGGACATGTATTATTATTATTGTAATTAGCGTACCAGCTTCAGAAGATTGAAATCAGTGTTGCCGAGTTAATGTCTCGAGTTAAGTAAATCAAAAGATAGTCAGGCTAGGAAATATTCTGAATTAGAGAGAAAGAAATTGGAATTTTCAATTCTTAAAAAAATTCGGATAAAAACTAGAATTAAACAACGTACAATTTCTTGAGGATTTGTAATAGCAATTTCAACTCCACATTACTGCCAAAATATTTACATTTTGTATAATAATTTATAAACTATACCTACATTTTGTAAAATAATAATTATAATTTCAGTTTTACTTATTTATATAAAAAAAGAGAAAATTATTGTTATTGAAAATCAATATGGAGATCGGACACCTAGTATGCATCTTGTTAAAATGAAAAAAAAAATTAAAATATTATCTGACGATTCCAATTAGGTATTATTATTATTTACCTGCAAACTACAGAAAATGTCTGTCAATTTTCCATCTTGTGGTAAACTCTTACTGTCAAATATTTTTTCCTTGTAGGCCTAGATAAATAAACAGCTACATCTTGTTAATGATCTCCGATAGGCTCAACAGTCAAATTAACCTTGAACAAGTCGATGTTCAATTTTTCTTATAAAAATTGCAACGTTACATTCCTATCTTCTTCGGTAAACGCTTCAGCCAAACACACCTATTCGGATGCTGTCGCCCAGCAATTCGTATTCTGTAAAGATTATCACCCGTATTCAGAACTGTTTTGGATTGACTAGCGCTGTACTAAAGAGTGACTAATAATATTAATAGATTGCTAATCACTCGTTAGTACAGCGCTAGTCACTTGAAAGAAAAAAGTTTCTGAATACGACTCTATATGATTCTCTCGTGGCCATTAGGATGATCCGATTTCCTACCTAAAGTGAGCGAAAGTTAGCAGAGCTTCCTATCCAATAGAATGTGCAAAAGCTGCTTTCGCGAGTACACACTTACGATAGTTATCATTTAGAAATTAAGGTACCAATAGATATGAGCATAAAGAATTCAATTTTCGAAACATAATTCCACACTTCCTTCACTACTTACACACATCTTGGTACATTGTTTACAAGAACATGTTCATTAAACCATTGCTGAGAATAATTTCTTTTATAAAACATCAAATGAAGTTACGTATATTTATATTCTTTCACAATAAATATTAATTTCTCGCTGTATCCAACATTACTACATGTTCTGTAATAAATGACGTTCGCTGTGGTCCCCTCTTTTGCATGAGTTTGTTGATTTTCTGGTTCTTTGGCTATTACATTAACTAATTCATTTTATTCCGATAGCACAGCTCACAATTGTCACATTGTTTCAACAATATAACCAAATAAAATGTTTATATTAAATATCTTTCATTTAACTAAACAATGTAAACAGATTAATTATCTGAATTAAAATCAAACAGCATCAAAGTATTTTGATACGCTATTACGTGTATCATAACGACGCATAACATAAATGCCCCCAACTTGGACAAATAAAAAGTGTACAGTACTCAGTCTTAATATTGAGGTGTATGTTTTCATGTAGATTCTCATTACCTTTGTCCTTACCACTTATTAAGTAATACGTTATGAGAGATTATGACGTAATAAATTAATTGAAGGCTTAGTACTCATCAACGGACAATATTTTGAGTCGCTACCCATTGTATTTCATAAAAAAATGTAAGTACTAGGGAACTGAGTTCGAAAATTTCTGATACTGCTATTAGATTTTAAATTTTTTTAAAAAGAAGTGGGGTGTGCGTAAGGAAACCCCTTAAGTTTTGATATCACGATGATAGTTTCTAATCTAGTGGTGAGATCCTCTGTTTAAGTGATATCTCTTCCAGTCTCGTGTAATCTTTACTGCTTCAACTGAGCAATTTACATAGATCACAGTCGTTCTGGGCAACTTAAGAAGTGTTGAAATTGCCCTTGTTGCCTCAGTACACACGTGGCAGCCTTTGACTATTTCGCGTGGAAAGTCACTATAGTATATTTGTAAACTGCAGACCGAAGGCGAAGAGCATAATTATATGATCGACTTGAAGAAATTTTTGTTTTGATTTTTCATTACTTATTGTTAGGGTCAGTAGAATTTCTTATATAACGTTGTTTATTTAAGACAACAAAAGATCAAAGTATTCTGTGTTTACTAAAAGGTTTCTAATAACGGAAACTAAGTATTCGGGGCGTTGATATACAAAAAAAAATATTTAATACTGTTTCCTTCTTCATAATTGTTTTTCATGGTAGCTTAACAGCAGCTACTACAAAATTTTCAAAAATAAAAAAAAATCATATAGTCAGACTCAGATTCATAGAAATTTATCAATGGATTTTTTTCTGAATCCCAAGTGGCAACAATAAGTGCAACATTGTTGAATATTAAGGCTAAATCTATATCGAATATTAGTTCATGATTGTCATATTTTGCAAGTTGTCAGTCTTAGAAAGTGCACCCATTGGCCATTTTATATGAAACTGAGTGTACCTGAGGAACATTAATCTAATATATTACAGGGTGTACCAAAAGTAACTCATTGTATATCTCATGAAATAAAAGAAGCTAGAAGAAAACGCTTCAGATTTTGGTTCAGAGAAATTAATTTATGATTTCGTTTTTAATTTGGTAATGCCTTCCTTATGATGTTTTTGCACCACACTCAGTCTGTACAGGACGCTAGCGCCTAAATGAGAACAGATATATCGTGCAAAAATACGACGTAGAAAGACTGTAGTCTATCTAAATTGAAAGCAACAAGGTAACCCAGATCTGAACCCAAATCTGAAGTACCTACTTTCTTCTAGCTCCCCCCTATTTTCACGATATCGACAGTGTACTTTTGATACACCCTGTATATCTTTCATTCGATACATCTTAAAAACTGGTAAACTACATTTTTTTTAATTTCAATTTTATTTACGAGGAACTCCTGAAAATACCATTTCACATTACAATTTGTTTTATTATTCTGTTTTTACCCTTACTTTGTTTCTTTTTTTGTACTTTCTTTTTTTTTCACTTTATTTTTTTTTTTATTTTCATTTTCGTGTAGAAAGTAATTTATTGAAATCGCTTTGACTGTTGTTGTGAATATTTTAAGCCTATAACAATGAAGCGATTTCAACAATGATCATAAAAGAAAATAAAAAATCGGCACGGATTTGCCGACCAGGCATTTGAGGCGTTAAGCCAGCGACTCAAAGGTTTGCAGGCACATAGATGTTTGTAAATTTTAACTAGAAGGGCCTTAACAATATAATCGTGACAGGCTGAAGTCTAAAGTTACTAGAATGACCCCATACAAAATAAAGTTTATCAATGTTTTATCGGCACAGAATGAACTTTTGAAATGGTATGAACTTACTTCTCTGAAAGTTGAAGGTAGTGCTGCCATCTTTTGTTAGAGATCGTTACTTTACACTTACCTTAACTTGCTTTGAAGAACTTTTCGCTTTCGGGAGAGCACTACCGATGACCATAACAGGATATATAACATTGAGTTTCTGACGTTATTTTTACCTCCCTTCATCATCCTTGGTCCATTAACACGTATCACTAAAACAGCTGAAATAATAGTAAAGCGTATCCAGTTCATTGCTCTCTCCCTTTCTCCAGAAATTATGTGAAAGAATCTTTGAGCTTGCTGTCACATCACATCTGGAAGAGTCATTTTGTTTCCGCTTATTCGAATTCTAAAATAAATAAGGTAAATTACCTAAGCTGTATTAGCAATTTGTTTTTGCATTATATATGAGGAACCCTGAAACCAAGTGGATCGAAGTGGAATTGACGATTAAAAGCAAGTCGAGGAAATCTTTTATATATAACCTGAAATATATGTGGCACAAAGTTGTCATATTTTACATAAAGAAACCTTGAACATTGATGTGTCCATGTATACAAAATATGACAATTTTCTGTCACATATATTCCGGGTTATATATAAAAGATTTCCTCGAACTGATTTTAATCGTAAGTGCCATTTGCATCCCTTAGCCTCGACTAACAAATTAATTGTGCGTAAGAAATGTAAACTTTTATTTTAAGTATATTCTTATCATTTGAAGAAAACTGGTGATAATTGTAGAGGAATGATTCAATCTGGTAACAATGAACCAATAAATACTAGGTTCCACCACGACGTTTAAAGTAAACTGCTTAAATCACTCTATGCATTGTTACACTTATATTGGACAAGACCTACTGTTGTTCTGTTTCTCTAGCGTTCCCCCACCCTCTAAACGCCGAAATTTTAGGGTTACTATTTACATTTGATTTGTTTATATGTAATGGACGTTAGATCCTCAATGAAAGTAGGAAGGCTACATTTACAATAAATACTTAAATTATTTAGCAATGGACACATGTTCCATTGTGTTATTTGTTTAAGGAAAGTAACTGGAGGGTGTCGGTAGAAAACAGGGAATGTCAATTCCTAGCGATTTTGTGCTGTATAGCTTATTTTATTGACGAAAATTGGAAGTACAAAACTGTCAAAGAACGAAGGATTAAGACTTGTAAAGGAGACAATACTACGACAGGAGACAATATTACATAGGGTAACAGGGGGACAGATGGCGCAATTTTTACCAATAAGTCAGCGAAAAAAGCATTTTTTTTATGTCTTTATTTACTTAAAAAATAAATTACATGAAATATCGCTCCTTTAAGAAGGACGTAAAACATAGAATGGCTAGGTTCTGGACTACTATCTAGTAACAATACGCATCTAAAAGACATGTTGCCTTTAGCCATCTATCTCAACCCTGTGGGACAGATGGCGTAGTGGGAGCTGTACTTCGTTAATTTGAAGTATCAAAATAATGATGTCAAAAAAAAAAAAGTCAAAACGCGATATATAGTTCTATCGAATGATTATTCGATATTCCATTTCGAATGACTTTTCCATATAATGTATGTTCGATTTCCGATCATTTATTGATATTCGATTTCAGCGGGTTTTCAGTACGTTTCCATATTCGATAGATGAATTGAATTTTATTTATTGTCTTCAATTGGATAGATGAATTGCTCATCCACTAAGCAGCTATAATATCGGCAGAAGGACTTTAGATCAAGTGAGCGGAAGGTAAGGATATGCAGTTTTTCTATATATCGTTCGAACAATCGATATTTTCAGTATGAAAATAACGATATCGGGAGAAAAATCGAAAGTTAATACTGATACATAAAATATTAATTTCAAATAATTATTTGATATGGTTCGATATTTCATTTCCAACAATTTTTCGATATGAATTATGTTCGATTTTCGATGTTATAATTCGATATTGAACGATATTCGATTTCAGCGAGTTCTCAATGTTTCGATATTCGATAGATGAATTCATCATCGACTAAACAACTATCGATCTTTTACTTTCCCTTTCTTTAATTTCTAATGTTCACATTAGAAGTTTCACATAGTGAGAGGAAGAACTATTGTTGAGTTGAATAATATTGTCTCTTGGCATTACTTCTATCGTTATGTTTCGACCTTGCTTGTTTTGGGTCTGTGCCCGCAACGTAAAAAGGAGAGAAAAGAAACGCACCAGAGTAACTAACTGCTACCGTCCGTCATTTGAGCTCTAAATAAACGAGAAGAGAGGCGAACAGTGACATCATCTGGCACTGAATGAGGTACAGATCAACGTTACGGAGTAACTAAGGATGACAGATGGAAACCACGCAACATGACTCATTGCAGGACATCAGCTCCTGACTGTGACTTAACGAACATTAAATTGTAATGTTAGTTGCTTTAAGACAACATTGCTATTACCCTGCTGGGCTACAAATTGGTGAGAAGAAAGGCGTGTGACGGACGGTAGACGTTTTTCTAGGGGCAATTCCCTCACTACTGCCAAGCGAATACTGAGATGGCATACGGAGAAGTTCTATATTCCTGAGGGCACTGAATGCTCAGCTTTAAGATCATGTTTAATGTGTAGAGCGTTGACTACGCATCCCGAAAATCTTCGGCGGGTATCGCTCACTGAGGTTTTCGTCAGGAGATTTCTTCAATTACGCCAGGCTAATAACGCCTGAATAGTACCTTCAAACTATATCCTGCCCGATTTCCTTCCCACATCCCTAGATATCACTTGTAAATGGAATCAAACCAATATATCAAGCAAATCAAATAAAATCAGTGCTCAAATCTGTGAAGTTTATCGCAATTTACGGAAGTGAAATCAAAAAGTTAAGACATTTTGACATTTTAGAACATTTCGAAACAGTACTGGATTTAAGCTATTTGGGAGGGGGGGGGGGCTATTGACTCCTACCACGGACTATACACTCTCTTTGGGGCATTGTTACCTGCCGTCCTCTAGTCGTAAAAGTAATTTATTTACCGTTGCCGGGGCCACCAAACGAATGGGACACCCCTGTTAATTCGGCTCTGTTTCGATATTTTGGATATTCTAAAATTCTGTTTCTACAGCTATTTTCCAAATTTCCATACTCGAAAAGAAAAAATCCATTTGGAAATCCAAAATACAGAAATTTCGAAATTCAGTTATCTTGGAATGTTAACATAGCGACAATTTTCTTCTTCCGAAGCTCTTAAGATTCCGACATTCCGAAAAGATATTTGGAAGTATTGGAACATTCCCTAAGTTATGTCGTTTTCTGCGTGACCTTGAAAACGACGCCATGCGACGGGCGAAATACGAACTACTCCAAGATGGCGAGACTGGACAACTCGTTGCGTATCCGTACACGGATCAAGATCGACCTGCTGCAAGCTGTGTGACAATGACACGTGTTGGGACACGGCAGTGCCTGAAGAACATATACGGCATATTGTGCTTTACAAGTTCCATTGGGGATATTCAGCGAACGTAGCAGCACAAAACATCAATGCCGTATATAGTCACAGAACCATTGATGTCCACAAAGTCAAAACTATGGTTCCGAAAATTCCGGTCTGAAAAAAATAGCTTTACAAATATACCACGACAAGGGCAACCTGTCGAGCTGGACAACAATGTTCTGCGAGTAGTTGTTGAGAAGAATCCGCGTCAAACGGTTCAAAAAATGGCCACAGTGCTCCATTCAACCATTCACCGCCATCTTCAGGATATTGGTTTGGTGCCTAAACTGGAAAAGTACTCCATGGTTTGATACCACAGCGGAAGTATGTTGATATTTATAGTGCACTATTTTCTGTGGCAGAGGGGAATCATTTTTGTTCAGACTGGTTACAGGAGATGGAAAAAAGGGATCGTTTACCACAACAATTAAACGCAAACGTCAGTGTGTTTCTAAAGGAGGTGAAGTGGTAACAGCAACAAAACACGAACTTCACCTACACAAAGTGATGTGTATTTTGTGGGATATGCGCGGGTATCATACATTTGGAACTGATGCCACCAAACAAGGTAATCACGGCGGAGGTCTGGTGTACCGCTACGGGTTGCATTGCTCGACAAACGGTCTGTACTGGACAATCGTAAAAGGTTGGCTATCCACAGAGACAACACACACCCAAACATGGCAAGGGTAACCTGAGGGAAATTGGATGGGACAAAATTCCCCACCCACCTTATTCACTGGACCTTGCGCGAACACTTTTCAATCTGTTTATCAGTATTTGAAAATATCTTGACCGGAAATCACGTGTGAAATATTGAGGACGGATGGCGAACTGTGCCCAATTGATCAAATCTAGAGTTTTCTTCAAGCGCGTTATATTTAGAAAGCGGTGGGAAGGTGGCAGAAAGTTCTAATCAGGAGGTGATTATTATAATGGCTGAAAATTATGTTGCAGTTGTACGTTATTTCTATTCATTACTGTGTTAAAAACGATAGTACTTGTGGAGTGACCCAATAATATTACAAGCAATACAGTGAACATGTGTTTAATAAGTATTTCAGCAGATCACGCTAGTGCTTTAGCAACACGTTAATAATATTTACAGATTTAATAACGAAAGTAGCCACTATAATCTAGAAGTCGAGTCTTGTGGCCCTGCGGGCCATTGGCATTTACTATTGTTGGTGCAATATTAAATCTGCCAAAACTACGAATCTGCTATTACAAATCTTCAGGAAATTACTGACAAATTCGTGGAGTAGTGCCACACTTGGAAGCTACCAAAACGAAACAATTCATCATATTTTATCCGTCCTGCAGAGGTACAAAAAGGACAAAGAAAAATTCATTACAATTAAAAACTAAAAAAAATCATCCAAAAAATAATGCAAAATATTTAGACCTCACTTTTGACCAGAGATTGACATTTCAACACTACATCAGAGACAGGAAAGCATCAGACCTTAAAGTGCATTCAGCTCTAAAATACCTCTTTAGATCTTCACTTACAATTGGCGGAAAATGTAATCACTTTAAATTTTCTGATTGGTTCAACTTCTCATAATGGAAAATTAATGGAAATCCTGTGCACTCCAACATCACAATTACAATTCTTTTACACTTCTTGTACACTTAAAGAAATTTTTGCACACTTCCAGTGCATACGGTTTTGGGACCCTAAAAACAATAAAGCAAAATAACAGTGTTTCCTGGTTGGATGTTGGTTGGGACGTACGGGTTCTGGTGCGGATCCGTTTCTGGAAATTGCTTGATACAACTAAAAAAAATAACTTTCCCTCTCAAAATAATTTTAACTCTCAGGGCGAAAGTGACCTAAGATGGCTAGAAGTTCAGCCTGGTAGCCCTGCTGGCCAGGCATTTTACTTCGATGTTGTTGTTGATACTCTTATGGGATGATTATTATTATTCATAGTTTTTGTTCTTGAACTGGAGGGTGTCATATTACAAAGAGCTAAGATGAATTTGTATTTTTATTTAAGACCTTTTGGCATCTTTGACTCAGGCTAGGATAGAGAAGGTATCAGCCAGGGTTTCTTAATGCACCATTCCGGCACTCGCCTGGTGAAACTGAAGGGGAAACGCTGGATAAAGTGTCAAAAGGGTCGGCCACGGGGTTCGAACCCGCGTACCTACCCATTTTGATCAGAATTCAGCAACTGCTTTCGCTGCGTCCTGGTCAAGGTCGATTGATTTAAATGAAAGTGATTTAAATCGCTATTTAAATCAGATGATTTTTTTAAAACATAAATGACTTAAATCAAAAATAAATTTGAAAAAAAAAAGTGGAAATAAAATGCAGTATATTAAATCATTCTGTGATTTGAATCATAAGTAAGCCTGAAATTTACCCTTTAGTCCTTACGTGATGATATGCTCTTATGATGTAAACCAAAACCAAAGTGATCGACAAAGCATTTTAAGGAACTATTTGACTGGTTCATTTTGATTGGCGAAATGTTAGAAGAGAACGTAGGAGCGTGTATGCTGAAGAATGAAAATGCAAAGCTACGTATCCTCTATTGATTTGACTGCATTAAATAGCTCTCATTGAATTGAATTGTATTTAAGACCTTTAGGCAACTTTGGATCAGACCGAATGGATGATGTTGGGAAAATTGGTGGAATTAAGAAAGTAGGAGGAAATGAGAGAACCCTGAGAAAACCCACTCACACGGTTTTTGTTCACCACAAGTCACAAGCCGGGATCGTATCGCGAACTCCACGGACCAGAGGAGAGCGCTCTACCACTGAACGATCGCGGCTACAAAATAGCTTTCATACTTTATGGAATATTGTCATGGGGTTTTCCCAAATTGATAGTGTAATTTCGAGGGCTGAGAACCAAGTGAAATGAACTAAAGTTTATCTTAGTAAACTTAAATCCGAACAAAAACACCAGAGGTGCAAAAAGTGGAGCCAAGTTCTTTAGCCCTAAAAAGGTGTGAAATGGGAGACGGATGAGCCAAGTTTCTTGGTGACAGCATGTAACAGGAATAAAGGAACTTGGCGCGAGGTGGCAACAACCTTAAGGTTGGTGGCGGTGGACGTAGTGGGTTTTAGGATCCCCACCACCCTTATAGCTTGAGGATCATGAACCTTGCTACCTCGCGCCAAGTTCCTTTATTCCTGTTACATGCTGTCACCAAGAAACTTGGCTCATCCGTCTCCCATTTCACACCTTTTTAGGGCTAAAGAACTTGGCTCCACTTTTTGCACCTCTGGTGTTTTTGTTCGGATTTCAAAGCTTTTTGTAGGTGTATAATATATATACTCGCTCACTCGGCCTCGTTTAGGTCCTCGCCCCCCGTAGCTGGCTGAGGCCTTAACTTCGAGTTTTTGGGTACTTACGCCCCTTTATCTTAACCACTCTCCAGGACACTGTGCTTCCATGTTGCAGATTTGTTCCCATACCCACCACCCGTGGGAATGAAATATTTATTGAAACATAGGGAAGCTTTGCCATATTTATTGTAACCTACTTGTGATGATACAGCAAATTTGCTTCCTGCTGGCGGCCCTAAAATCCACCACCACCAACCCTAAGGCTCGAACATCA
>JAGDQP010001233.1:32304-43345 GCA_022664845.1 Lepisma saccharinum | reverse complement strand
TCTATCTTTAGTCGTTTAGGCTGTGTATTCTTTGAAATTTTAGGTTTGGCGGCCATTTTGAATCCAAGATGGCGACCTTTTCAAAATGTCGGAATTTTTCCTTTATCTACTTATCATCCTCTACCTTCATACCAAATTTCATGTTTCTAGCTTACTCCAAACACCCTAAACAATATGATGAGTCAGTCAGTCAGTCAGTCAGTGAGTGAGTGAGTGAGTGTGTCAGTTAGCCTAAAATGTGCAATTTCAGGGGTCCACAACTAGAACATAGTTTGAGATACGAATATGAAATTTTGTACATCTGCACATATTTACCATATCTCCTTAACGGCAAAAGCTCATATTCCTATCTTTAACATCTTTTTTCTTACGGGGCCCCCAAATCGTCGATTTTGCCATAAACTCTTGTTCCTGTATAACATGCTTCTGGCAGTGCTAACGTTTTCTGACTTGAAGAACTTGGCTCATGCACTGCCGTGCATGTTGATCCTAGAATATTTCATTCGGGAGATGTAGCCTGGAGAAAAGAGGCAATTGCGATTATAAAATTTGCAGTTGCTTAGGGATAGAGGAAGACACAGACGTCATTTTAGAAGGAAAGCTGATACATAGAAATATGGTAAATTGTTTCTTTTTCGAACTTAATTACGGGGTATACACCTCTGAAACCATTCATCGTATATCGACGAAAGTAACAGTGGTTTTCGGAAGAAGAAACAAAAAGGTTTTTTTTTTTATTTCGATCCACCCTATGGGTACAAGCAGCTAAGTGTTCAGAAAGTCGAGAAGACATTTATTGAAAGTTTAATGAGACATCCAGATTCACAAATCGTATTGATTTTATTTTATCTTCTTAAATCATGCATGTTAGACCTTGTGTTAAAGTATTGGACAATGATTTTAGTGGGAGAAAGCATACAGGACAAAATAACAAACATTCATTTCCTTTTCTTACAGCAAGAAAGCTTCTTTAGTCTTAATTTCTAAAGAAAGGAAGATACCAATATCCTATTCTTTGCAGCTGAAGTGTCAGTACCCTTTAACATGTGTTGCATTATTTACTGGCTTTGTGAAGGTATTGTATTCTTCTGAGCTGATCAGACATACTTTGATACTAGAGCTTCAAACACCATCTTTTGACTGCTGGTGTTGGAATAGAACTTGTCTATTCAAATCCAGATGTCACCATGTGACAACATGTATAAACAGAAAGTCTCACTCAGCGCATTACGCTTTTCCTTTCCTTCTTTTTTTAAAGATTTTTTTTTACTCACTGAATGGGGAAAAAATGCAGACAGCTTTATGTTAGTGTCAATAAATAACCTGTCCAATAATGATAGAAACACATCTATAGACATTTAAATGTTTTCTTGTTCTATTCTCAGCTGTGTAAAACACAGACTTGTTTTATGCAAATGACAATATTATTTTTCAACTTATTTATTCATGCTGTCTGATAGGAACGATAATTTACGAGAACCTCTTTGAGCGTATATATATATATACACCTTCTTCATATTTATATAGGCCTACATATGTGAATGCATCATCATCATCGCCATATAGGTACTTAGGGTACATATAGGTATACATGATGCGTAGGGTAGGCCTATTTGAGGACAAATGCGCGTACGAAATAAAACAGCTCCATCTGACTTAAGTTCGAAGTATCAGTGTGCATTGTGATGAAAATGTATACGAATGTTCAACAGTAGTTTTTAAATTACATGTTTATTCGATAAAATCATCTTTGACTCGAATGACGGCTTCAATAAAGAACCTGAAGTGCACCACACTTCTGATCATGGCCTAAAAACCATGAGCTCAAAATTGCGATGGTCGTCATGGAATTTCCGGGATTATCTTCAACAACGTTCTGCACGTGCTGTTATAAACTCAGATTTTCCCATAGTGTCGGAAGGTTGAACAATGAGCATGCTATGTTCGTTTTGATACAGATGACACATTTCCCCTGGAAGCTTCCAATCGTCTTGAACTTTCTTCACTAAGCGGTATCTTTGAGATATTTAGCAAATTTCTAAATCACCGTATTCTGCTCAGACTTCAACAACTACAGCACTCTTCTTTGTGTGATACGTCAAGCTATACTCGACCATAATGCACTTGGAACGATAACGCATTACGCATATTATACGTTATAGTTGCACGACAGCTATAGAGTAGCAGCAGCAACAGCACAATGTTAATTTTCCTTAGCTTTACGAATAAGGCGAAGGAAGGGACCGCAGCTACTTTCGTCCTATGTTTTAAAGCCTTGTTTAGTCAATGGTGTACTGATAGTCATGTTAAAAGTATTTAGATGGTAGATGGAGGTATCGTTTAGGAAAAGAGGTTTGATCAAGAAAGATCTGTGTATTGAAGTATATTTTGCCATCACTCATGCATGAAGAAAAACTATAGAGTGTACAGTGGCTCAAAAAAAGTATTCGACTAACGACAGTGCGCACAAGGAAGAATGCATAACAAATAGAAAGAAACGAATACGCAAAGTTCATTATGTACGTAAATGCGTATTACAGTTGTCGGGTACAAAGTAAACAAAATAGAAACACCATTGGTAATTGAAGAGAAACAATACAGGAAAAGAAAGACCAAGATTGTATGCTTCGGATTATTGTCCTGGGTGAAGACATAATTACCAATAAACTCCATCTTGTTCACACTGGTGGGGCAGATGTGTATTTGAAATGTTGATGTACTGTGTATATACCATCAATGAAACACAAATCAGCAAAAACCATTGACCTCACCCCCCACATCGTTACAGATCTCCCACCATATTTTGTTGTAGTTGTGAGATTTAGCTAATCTAATTCACAGTCCTGTTTTTGTCACACAATCACTCGCCTGTTTAACTTAAACAGAGTGAACTTACTTTCATCTGCAAATACCACCTCCCCCCCCCCCCCCATGCCTCGTATGTGTGTATTTGTCGTGTTCATGTTCTTTTCCATAGGCAAGTCGTTTCTTTCTGTTTGTTCTATCGATACATGACTTGCGTCGAGCTGTACGACCCTTCATGAAGTACATCTCGTATTGTTTGCGAATGTACTTGCTTGTCTATTTAACCTGTCACTTCATTACTAACCAGTACTCAGTTGCGAGTTCTTCACTTTTCGCACAATATTCGTTTTTCTGTTAAAGTGGAAAGTGAGGGTTAACCCCACATGCTTTTTTTTTTTTTTTTTTACAGAATTTGTTTTCTTCAATCTGTATATGATATTTTTCACTGTGCCTATGGGCCTGTTTAGTATTTCAATTATTTATTTAAACTACTTGTCTTTTCGGAATTAGCCAGCTGCTATTTTCCGCTCCTCTTGAGTAGCTTTCGTTACCTCTCCCACCCACTGCTGAATAGTATTTCCTATTCACCTCAAAACAGTTACACCACACGGTCATTATTCTACTTTTTTTTTCTATCTTTATTCAATTTTGTGTTGAAAATATCACTGCTTGACACCAGAAACCGCAGTTAACTCCACGACAAGCAATTGTTCCATTGTAAGCGAGTTTATTTTCCGCGTTGAATACTTGTTTTGGCGTCCTGATCGCCGGACCTTTACAAGATCGCGTACTGCTTGGGATTTAGGGATGTTAGTAGCACTTTTTCAGTTTATTTTCTATGAATATATATACACGGATATTTTCCTTTGTTTTTGTGCATTTTTATTTACATACGTGAGGCTATAATCAGCTGAATGCTTTTTTGTAAGACATTCCAACATATCATGTCCTTAAATATCCTACGCACCCTGTACATACACAACGAGTCGTAATTAAGATAAGCAATAGATACAGCACGGAAATTATTGTTGTAGATTTTACAATCCTGTCTAAGTCAGAAAATATAATTTTACAAGAGGAAGAAAAACTCACAACAAGTTTGGATTAAAGTCCGGTATATTTAATTCTAATACTCTCGTTATTATGTCACTATCTGTTGGAGAAACAAAGAACTACTTCAGGGGTTGATAGAATGCGAGTCGAAACATGCAGGAAAGCCATTTTTGTCTAAAGTGATTGTTAGGCGTTATTGTAAAATCGGCGACGTTATAGAAGTGAAAGCTCCAACAACGTCACTTCCGGAGAAGAAAAAAAATCGAAGATCTATACGAGGAGATACAGAAGATAGTAATAAATCGCATTTTGCTACCACCAACTTTAGACTTAGAAAAGCGAAAAGCAGACAAAACTAAGCAACAGATCCAGCACCTTGGAAGAGTTAGAAGATATGAAAGTAAACTCTTGACGACGTAAAGAAGGAAAATGACAGAAGAGGAAAATTCCATAAAAAGGACTGAAATTATACAAATAAATAAAACCTTAAGAAAGGATATACAACGATAAACTTGTTAGGAATATGATCGAGGAAAACAAGAGCCTGAAGAAAACCAAGCAGCAGTTTATGACAGATAAAAAAAAGACAACAAATAATGGAAGTTAAGAGACCAGTAACTCGATGGGAACTGTAACCCGAGATAAGGAGGAAATTATAAAAATATTTGAAAAGTTATAGAGAGAATTATACTAGTCAATTGAAGAACTATAAAATGAAAATTCAGAAGAAAATGATGTAGAAGTCCCAGACGTAATAAAAGAAGAAGTGGATAAAGTACTTCGAGGGATGAAGAACAAAAAATCGCCAGAAGATGGACTCCCAACAGAGATGTTTAAATGGGGAGGTAAATTGATGAAAGAACTTACCAAATGATTCTCAATGTGCCTGATGAAGAGGGATATACCGTCAGTTTGGAATAATACTATTAGTATTTTGTTGCACAAGAAATGGGACAAAGAATGTGTCGAGAACTACAGACCAATTAGTTTACTGTCAGTTTTGTACAAAATGTTCACCTAAATTGCTTTAAATCATATTGAATTGAACCTTAAATTTTAACCAGGGAAGGGAACAAGCCGGATCTAACACAATGGGCCACATACAAGTTTGGACATGAGTAGTGAATATGAACTTCTACAGTGTGTAGAACTCATAGATTTTGAAAAAACCTTTGATTAGATCTTCTTGATTAGGTACTTAAATGATTTCAACATCGAACCATCGAAGGTGCATACATTCCGGTGTTATTTGTCACCGAAAGAGTCCGGGAGGAAATTAATGTAGAAGCATACCGGCAACTATTGCAGTACTGGACAAATAACATTGATTTTTCCCTCCCTTCAAGAAAACGGCCAAGTGAGGTACCAGGAGAAGTACATGATGTCCCAGGAAATAACGCCCTGTATTAAATTACTAGGAAACATTTACTCGACTGCCACATCTGTCATTAGACTACATCAGGAGAGAGTACAAGTTTAAATTTGATAGAGGGATAAGGCAAAGAGATTCAATTTCTTCAAAACATTTTCTGCGACCTTGGAGGAAGTGTTCTAAAACTTAAACTGAGATGGAGTGAGAATGGAAATCAGTGTTGGATACCTTACTCATCTACGATTCGCTGATGGCATAGTCCTATTTGCTTCAAATGCAGAAGAACTACAAACCAGAATGAATGACCTGAGTAATGAGTGTTCGAAATTTGGACTTAAATTAATTGTAAGCAAAACAAAAGTAATGCACTGTATAATCAACATACTGAGAAGAAGAAAATTGCTGAAAGAAAATCAGCATAATTGATGACTATGTGTGCCTAGGCCAGCTGAAGAAATCGAATGCCTAAATGACTGGTGAAGGATATAAATGGCATGGAGCTGGTTTGGAAGACGATCTTATCTTCCAAAACGAGATATTCGTGTCTCAAGCGTTAAATCCATAATTAATGTATCTTACCAGTCAATGTATATATGGCCGCGAGACATGCGCAAATGACTTAACAGTTAAGAGTCTCACAAAGAGCAATTGGAGAGGTGCATGCTAGGAACAAGTAGGATGTGACCAACCCATCCTCTCTTAAAAGTCTTGATCACCTTATCTATCTTTATTTGAAATCGAATCAATTTACTCGTTTTCCTGTCCATTCTAGTTATTCCTAACATACATCCTACATATCTCTTTGTGTATTACACTGTCGATCTTGCTGATCTATGTGTTGGGCTGAGGTTGTTCCACGAGAATGCTCAACAGTGTAATAGCGCCTTACACTGACGAGCTTACTCGTTTAGTAAACTGATCAGAAAATATTCGTCGAGCATGCTCAAGGGCAGGCTTGTCAAGCAAGCGGTGATCAGCAGGTCGGTGGCTGGTGTAATGGTCGCTGGCCAGGAGAGGTCAAGTTTATTTATTTCCCCATCAACACAGCTTTATTGTTTCTTAAAACTTATAAATAATTATTCCTTTTGCACTTTCAACATTTCGCGTACTTCACGTAAAGAGGTATGGGTTAGGTAAAGTCATGTTGTTTTTTTTTAAATTAAGCTGACTTTCCATGCACGCGCTTGCCATATGAATTGCTGGTGATTTAGGGTGAGTAGCCAATTGAAACATGTGTTAAAGTAATTCTATGGGCTACTCATAGAATTCGCAAACACTGCACGCGGCTAGTGCGTGCATAAAAAGCCTGTCTTAGGTCTATACGCAATGCACTTCACTTTTAACACTAAAACAGTAACACATTTTACTCACTCCCTATGCTGACGTAAGCACATACTCTCCCGAGACGGACCCTAAATCAAGGATAGAACATCCTTGGCCTAAATATACAATGGCTCGACAATCTTTTGTCGTCACAACCTTGCCCTACCTTGAAATACGACTGGATCGTCACAATAAACTCACGAAGTGAGCACAGAGACTGACCAATGTTTTTCTTTTCTGTGTTGAACATGATATTTGGTGTTAGCATCATGTATGATAAAAAAAATCTAACCATATTTTCTAACCTATGTCTGTGAATTTTATAATGAATGTTGCCTATGCGTATAAGGCTAACTTTTCTTGCAAGCGTGCGTTGTCTGTGAGTAGCCAATAGAAACTCATGTTACACGTAGAACATGTACTTAAACACGTGCTTCAATTGGCTGCTTATCCAAGTCTCAAACAAAACAAACAACGCACGGTTGCACGAAAATCTAACCTGACTTTTCTAATCTATATCGGTGAAGCAGAGAGCATTTTTCGAAAGCAGAAAGGATGAAAATGTCATGTTCCTTTAAAAAACGAAAATAAAAAAAGTTGAGGTGTGTAGGATTCGAACCAGGGTTCACTGGAAACTGATCTGATGCTTTCTTCACTATACCACGAAAGTAATTGCTGGTTAAGGCTTTCCGAGTGATATTTATAGCTACTAGCAGAGCGCACTCTATACCATACGGAATTTACTGCGACGATAAGAGGCAGTATCTATCATGGCTTTCAAAATATCGTGTACGGAATTAAATGGCAGCGTGGAGAGCAATAACAAATCTTCGTGTTCAGGCAACTTTGGTATGTTTAACAAGCTTGTTAAAAACAGTCAGCTACTGAAAATATACTTCTACTTCTCTTTCTGTTCTTTTGAAAACTTTCTTAAAGAAAAAGGACTTTGAAAACTACTCAGTCTGTATTAGAGGAAACAGGGGCATCTATTGAACACCAGGTGAGTCAGCACAAGAGTGTAGGGATAGGGAGGGAGTTGAAGTTCCGAGAAAACGAACAGATCAAATATATATACACTCTGTCCTCACATTAAAAAATCTATCGAAGTAGCAGTTTCTTTCGTAAGAAAAAAAAAAAAGTTTTCAACCTTTCCTCCACTTCACGTGTGCCCTTTTTTTTTTTCAACGTTTTCTTTTTTAACTGCAAGAAGGAAAAAAATTTGCTTCCGACAGCCAATCACAAGTCATTTCCGTCTTTTCGTGTTTGTCAGCCGCCCAGTCAGAGCTCATTTCCTCCTGCTAGCTGCTGAACTTCTGATTTGGCCCCTTGGAGGGAGAAAGAGGGAGGAGAGGGAGAGAGAGAGATTGAAATAGTACCTTTTTAAAAGGAAAAATGTAGGTAGTAGCAGTACCCTTCTCTACATGCCGTACCTCTTCACCCCAGTTCCTACGACATGCTGTACAGGAAAATGAAGTGGGGGTGAGAAAGTCGAAAGACTTTTTTTTTTTTCGAATCGCAAATAAGATTTGCTGAAAGAGGGAAAAATACGTGCCAATTTGGAAGGATGTGACAGTTTCCTCTCCCTCCCCCTTCGACCTCTTTAACGTTCCCGTTTGTGAAGTGTACGACCATCAATCTCCGTTTCCGTTCGAAAGTGTCCCTGCTCTCTCTCTTTTCTCTCTCTCCCCCTCTCCCTCCCTCCCCCTCTCTCTCTATCTATCTATCTGACTTAAATACACACACACACATCTCATGACACGTGCACCTGCTGCACCTACACTGTAAAAAATAATAATATATTTTTAACAAGTTTTAAAACAGTTTTTATTCATTCTTAATTGTTATTTAATTTTATTAATTTTTATTAACTTACACATTTTAATTAAGGTCATTAATAAATTCGAATTCAAAATAGGGGAAAGAGAGCCGGCGATGGGGTTTTCCAAAGCCGAAATAAGTGTTGGACAAAAATCTATCATTTTACGTGAACAACTTCGATAGCATATGATTCTATCGAAAGGAAAAAAAACTATACAATAACCTGGTACAATTTGGAATCCCGAAAATAAAATTATTCAGTTAGTAAGAATGTGTCTCAGCGACCCCATAAGCAGAATATATGTTACATAATAATATCTATATCAGATAGTTTTCAGATTCGCAACGAATCGAAACAGGGTGATATCTTGTCACCATGTTTAGCTTTGCGTTAGAATATGTGATTTTAAACATAAAAACGTGAACAGAAAGGGACTAACACGCGGATGATGTAGATTTCATAGGGGACAATATAGAAGCACCACAAAGTAACGCCGATATGTCTGAGTAGAAGCTTGCGACGAGATAGATCTAGATGTAAACGCAGAGAAAACAAGATACGATGACTGGAGAGTGGAGGAGAATGCATAATGAAGAACTCCACGGACTGTACGATTCACCAGATGTTGTAAAAATCCGCAGGGAGGATCTCTAACTGTTCTTGAGGTCTACGGCAGAATAAAAGTGTTCGAGAAAAAACTGCTGTTATGGATTAGCTATGTAAAGGACAGAGTATTTGCACCTTTTCCAACTTTAGAATCCTTTTTGATGGTAAATGACATTATTGTTGATTCTAAATTTTTGAAAGACGTTTGTGACCAGCTTGAAAGTCTGAAACAGAAATTTGAAACCTATTTTCCAAATAATTTTTATAACAAGTTTCTCTGAGTTCGCAATCCATTTCATAAGTGAGCTTTCTAATGATAGTGGACTCAAAATGCAATTCAGAGATCTAAATTTGGCTCGATTTTGAATATTCCCTTCAGTGCGAAATGAGTACCCCGAACTGTCCGAAGATGCATTGACAGTTGAGATGTAATTTTCCACAACTTATCTTTGTGAGAAAGGATTTTCATCGCGCATTGAAATAAAAACAAAATACAGAAATCGTCTTAGTGTGAGTGCCGATCTTCGTCTAAAGTTGACCAATATTCAGCCAAACATGCAGCAGTTGTGCAAGGACCGACGGGCTCAACCATCTCATTAAATATAAGTACTATCATACAGCTTGTAATTAACCTTTATTTTGAAAAAAAAAAATGAAATTTGCTCAATTGTGATAAACTTTTAGTTGTTTACTTATAATTTAATTAATAATGTTTGTATCTGTATTCAAACCAGTTTTGTTAACGTTTATTAAGCAGTAAATGACACAGTACACATCAACGGTTAGTATTCTGTGAATACGTAACAAATAATTTAGTGGTCTGCAGATTTTTTTAGACTTCTAACTGGTCCTTGGACTGAAAATGGTTGAGAAACGTTGGTGTAGACTATTTAGATCAGTAATTGTAAGAAAATATTTTTTTTCTTAACAAAAGAATAAAAAGAAAAAAAATCTTGGAAATTTGATATTAATGAAGATTGGCATATTCCCATTAGGTCTGAATCTTTACGTTAATTAGCACGGTATTAATCATTTTGAAAGTATGACAGTTCCAAGTTCCATCGAGGCGTTAAGGTCACAGGGACACAAAAACCAATTAAATTGCTCATCTAAGAAAGAAAGAAAGAGGAATAGAGAGGGAACGAGAGAGAGAGAGAGAACATTTTGTATCAAAGAAGGAATCTTTCCTCATTTTATAATCATTTTCATCCTACGCGTATTATTTTTCTGGTCTGAATTACATCTCCTTGTATTCCGTCCTCACACAAAGACAAACTCTTGCATCAAAATATAGCGCTGTGAAGACAAACACACACACACATACAAAGGAAACATGATCGAGAAATGGGTAGGATAAAACGGTTGTAAATGTTAAGCTTGACTTGGATTACAGGGCTGATTATTGATATTAATTATGGTGAAAAGGATTCCATCAATTAAAATACACTATGGGGGAAAAAAATGGACTTGTTTTCAATTTTTTTTAAAGCTTTCGTTTCTTTTGCACACCATAAAATAAGTCATTTTTTATCACTTCTTATACGCTTTGCACTTCCGATCATTATTTTTTTGTGTAAACCATCCGGGTACACTTTTTTTCCCCACATGAGTAACAATATGTTGTTCTGTGATAGCCTTGAAAAAAAAGTAGAAGTTTGGCGAAAGCAGGGATAGAAACCGGTGTATCTCAGTGATACTCAATTGTTTTATCCGTCACAAGAAATGTATTCTAGGATATTTTTCATCGTTATTATTACCAGGAATATATATATATATATGAGCTCCTGCGTAGCCTAGTCGGTAGCGCGCTCGACTTCAAAAATTTGGTCGCTCGACCCCGGTGGGGGCTCAAAAATTTCGGTGTTGACCCAGCATCGTGAGGACAATTGGGGAGCTGCTGTGAATAAAATACAGTGGCGATCAAAGTGAGAGCTTCGGCTTTCCTCTCCCAACCCATCTGGTCAGCGTGGGAGCAGTAGACCAACTCCTCCCTTCGGGGAGAGGCCTCATCCACTACTGGGTTGAATATGGCTGTGATATATATATATATATATATATATATA
>JAGDQP010001233.1:5853-32204 GCA_022664845.1 Lepisma saccharinum | reverse complement strand
TTTCCGTTTTTGATCTGGATACTTTGTATTTAATGCACTTCATATGTCCATGCTACGTGTGCAGGCCAATGACAATTAGTGAAGGTGGGAAGGCAGTAAGAAAAATTCACAATTCAGTTAACCATTTCTCCCCATCCACTTGACTCTCGTGATATAAGTCCATTTCTTCGTCACCATTTATGTAAGTCAATTAGTGAGTGACAGAGAAAGCCAGTGGGGGAGACAGGGTAGTCAACACTTATCCAACTTTTGCGTTGCACCCGTCCATCTTCAAAAGAAATGTACACACACATACACACAGAATGAGGGAGAGAGAGGAAGAGAGAGAGAGAGAGACAGAGACAGAGAAGGCGAATAGGAATTGATCGTGAATTCGTTACCGCTCAAGTCATTCAACACCTACTTTCGTGACTGTTATCAGGCGCTCTTTTCCTGTGAATAGCTGATGTTATCTGCTTATATAAGAGCCTGTGGATATCCCGGACAGAAAAAGGGGAGGAAAAAAAAGATTGTAAAGAAGACAGAGAGAGAATGGTAGTCACTGGTACATCATGCAACTACCAAAAATGCAAGATTGCTTGAGAAAAGACATTTATGCATTTTTAGTTGAATTCTTTTTTTCTTTGTTTGTTGTTCTTATATAAAACCAACAAAAATGGGTTTAATGAAAAGAACATAGCGTTTCTTATGAACACTACAGGTACTTAAAGAAATGAAGATATTTATGACTTCGAATCTATTGAAATCCTGCGAAATTGTTGAATAGATTCATAAACCATGTATATAGACACCAAGAAGTGTATTTCACCAATTGTATAGACACCAATTTCACGAGATTTTGAAACATGAAACACCTTTACCCAAACTGTATATGTATGACATCTGAAACTCAAAATATGCAGTCTCCGTAATGTGGTGGTTGCGGTCGCGGTCTTCCGATCAGTACTGGAGATTCGAAATTTGCTGACGGTCTTATTAACGGATCTTTTCCTCCGTTATACCAGGCGAATGCCAATATGGTACTTACATAAAATAACCCTGGTCGCTATTTTCCTCTTCTCGGACTCAGCAAGAGTATTCGCCTAATGACGTCATCACTAAGACGCGATGAACTTCGGCCACACCTTTTTGTCTTCCTCATAAATATAAGTTAAATAACTCAAAATTCTCGCCCAGTGTGTCCAATAATTCTCACGTTGTCCTTTATGGAATGAGAAGTAAGATATTATAAATGGATTCGAGGAACCATCTCAACATTCGTGTGACTTAGATAAACTAAGAGAAAAAGCCTTCCTGGACTTTATTCTGAGGTATGCCGATTAAGAGCATGCTGTGTGCTGAAAGACGATTAATTAAATCTTATTGTATAGTACACCCATAATCCTATCTTACATTGACAAGTCACTGTCGCTGAAAGCAGTGAGCAGCAAGACTATTAAGATAAAAGATAAAATTATTTTTTTGGGTGTTAACAGCACTATGGCTTATGCCCGTCCCGAAGCAAGACCGCTTCATTAGCTTTTGATCTACACAGTCAATCGTATTCCAATTTGTTTTTATTAATGACAGCTATCCGAAAATCGCTCGCTTACTTGCAATTAGCAATGGGGTGGCTGAACAGGTTGGAACATAGCTAATAGCCTCCATTCTGAGATTTTCTAGTGTTTCCTTGATTGAATTCCAGTAAGATGTTGTCGCCCAGAAAGTCCATCACTCAAACTTCCGATTGGTTAAGGCAGTAGATCTATACACTAGATCAGTAGCCATATTTAATGGATATCTACCTAACGTAGTATGGATCTCCTCCACTGGCTCGAATAAGAACCTCTACACGTCGTGGCACGATGTCGGACGAGCATCCGGAATTAACTGAAGGTATCACCAATTATACAAACGCAATTATAGTGGGAGACCGTGGTGGTTCAACGGTTCGAGCGCTTACCTCTGGCGCTTGGAGACGTCAGTTCAATCCCTGTTCGTGCAATGTGGGCTATGTGGTGGACAAACATCGTGTGCGTGGGTTTTCTCGGGGTTTTCCCGTTTCCTCCCATCTTCTTCTGTACTTGAAGGAACAGCCATGTCTGAATGTCTTATTTTAACATCATTTACGTGCTCTACAAGATTCATATAGGTTTTGGGTACCATGAAAAAGAAGTAAAAACAATGTTGACGGAAGAGGGGTGGGGGGATATTATGTGAGTAGTTTCGGTGGTAAATTATTATTCTAACCAACTTTGAGCCCGAAGATATGAAAATAGGTGATCCGAACTTTATCAGTACAAAAACCATCTGTACAATATGTCTCTCTGAAGCAGGGATGCTGCCAGACCCACCCCCCTTTAATTGCGGTATCACCATTCCAAATTCTTGTGTACAAACCCTCAAGTTTTAAATGTTTACTGTTAAAAATCGATAGACACCTTGCTGAATTCCACTTACACTCCTTCAAGTTTGGCTTTTCCCCTCCCCCAGCTGAAAATTCTGGCAGAATCCCTGTCTTGAAAACCTAAGCGTACTAAGAGCGTGCTCAAAAACTTTAAAATTTTAGAAACAGAAAAGAAAAAAGAGTAAAATAAATATATAATTGTTTAATCAATGTTGTCAACTAACATTTCATTCTATGTAAGAAGATCTGTAAATCAAATTGAGTTATTTTTTCCCCCCTGTATATAAGTTATTTAAACTACATTTTTTAAAAATACTGTGTATGATAAATAAATTGGGTACGAGGTAAGATCCCTGAGCGACTCCCTTCTTTTTGTCAAAATGTTCTTTCATGACTTTGTCAAAGTTCTTTCGTCACAAAAGTACGGATTGTTAAACAACATTCATAAAATTGTATACGAAAAGTTAAAACTATCTTTTTTTGCCTTTGCTGGTATATTTTGTGTTTACAAACTAATATTGTAAATTTTTATTTAGTTTCGTTTTCGAGATAATTTAAATATTTTTAAAAAATATAATATTTTCTTTTTCTACTAATGATGACTTTCCTTTATTGCAGGTGAGCGTGTAGTTCCTATAACAACCTAATATGGCTTGCGGTAACTACTTCCCGGCAGTTTCCATGATGAATTAGAGTAACTCATTACTTGTAAGTATATTTATGATTATAAAATTTATGTAACTACGCTCTTTTCTTAAGTGTGTGTGTGGGGGAGGGGGGAGAATGTTAAGAGCAGTAAAACTTTTACTTTTTTTCTTTAAAACATGTTAAAACATGATTCAAGTTTTATATTTATGATAATTGGAGGCCGCCACGATATGCACCATATCCAACCTTACAGAATGAATGGGGACGGTAGAAATCCTGACCTTTATTTAAGTTAGCTTCCCAACATCCTAGTGCTGCCACTGATTGAAACTAGAAAACGTCAAATAGGAATATCGTTTCTGGTTTTCAAGCCTATGATCTCTTAATAATTATGTGTTACATTGTAAACTTTTTAAATACCAATTTGTTAGTGGCAAAATTATATGTAAAAATCTGTAAACAACAAATCTAATTGCCATATTGTAGAATTTAAAGCAATACATCGCTGACCAAAGCAATGTGTTGCTGTTACTGGAATTACTTTTGTTGTAACGGTGCTATTTTTTTTTTTTTTTTTTTTTTTAATATTAAGGTGACGTATAATTCATTCGGTCTAATGGTTTAAAATGACTTGACAACGTGCAGATGAAAGCACAGAGCGAAACTCAAACTTGGTTCTCCATCACATTCAATAAAGACGAAATATTTTGCTGTCTGCCGAAGCAAAATAGGACAGGGTGTAAGTAGGCATCAGTCTGTTTTGTAATCAAATAAAAGTAAAGTAAAACCTAAGGATTCCAAATGAACGAGTTAAGTAATTAAGTATTTAAATTGCTGAGTAGAAGAAAAATTCAAGTTTTAAAAAAAATGTATATGTAGAAGATTTAGTTTCCATTGTCTCTTGCTCGCATAGCCAAAAGACATATCTAAAAAAATCACCTGTGTGAAGTTACCATCGAATTTGTCAGCTTCGAATCCAAGAACACAGTTGGCTAGTCCCCAGCACCTCTTGAAGATCTCTAAGAATCAGTGTTGCAAATTAATTTTCGTTAATGAGAGTAACAAAGCTAGTATTTTTGGTGGTTGTAGTCAGAGCGCTTTTGCTGACCCGGTCCAAAACTTGACCCAATTGGCCCGGTGACTCCATTGACCCGGTCTGGGAACTATAATGAACTGGGAATTTCCGGTGTCGTATTTACCATTCCCAACCCAGGTCAATTGGGTTACATTCCGGATCGGGTCAGCGAAAGTGACCCGGTTTCAACTCTGAAAACAACTAACAAAAATACGAACTTTGATACTCCGTTAACGAAAATTAGTTTGCAACCACTGAACCTTAGAGATCTTTAAGAGGTGCTGGGGACAAGGCAACTGTGATCTTGGATTCGTAGCTGAAAAACTCGATGCTAACTTCACACAGGTGACTTCTTTGAGATACGCCTTGTGGTTATGCCAGCGACGGCATGTATCATCCATGTTTAATATACTTCGAAAAAAAATGTTATGGAAACGACAACTCATATATGCCTAACTATGTATATAATAATTTCAACAAGAAAAACAGCAAGGAAGTGAAATCTTGTTCGCAGTTCTGGGTGACGTGGTATGATGTAACACAGAATTTTGTTCGACGGTTCTTGAAAGTGCATTTCCCTCTAGAAATTTCTGAATACTGAGGCCATTTGTTGCAATATGCTCAAACCAAGTGCAAATATATATATATATATATATCAAGTACCAATCAAATACTTTTTTTTTTCGTAAATAACTTCACTTACACAAAGAATATCACGTAGACGTTCGTTCGCGCATACGGCTCAATTGTTTTACTCGCTATACACCTCTTGCAAGTGGATTTTGTTACCTTCTCTTTACATATTAGCCTATACCTCGTCATGTTATATTTGACATGTAACGTTTAAACGTTTATATATTTCAAGAAAATACTTGAAAAAAACAAACAAAACAAGACGTGTAAACATAACCACCAAGCATAATTATGTGGAAACAGAAGCTAAAAATTCCACTTCTGACAGATATAAGCCGTGTAAAACAATTCCCATGTAAATCAGTCGGGGGGAATGTTACCAAGATGGTAGCAAAGATCCTTGTAAAATCTAACACGAAAGAAGCCTCAGACTGGGGAACCCTTTCTGGGCCCTCTCGTACAAATTAGTAATACAAAGAAACAGATTTCTCCTCTCCAAAAATGGCCAACAGTGAGTAGGAAAAAAACAACAACAAAAAAAAAAAAAAAAAAAAAACGATACGTACATAATTACTCTGTAAAGTGACATTTTTTTTTTTTTTTATGTATTTAGTCGCTCTTGGTTTTTCTTCTCCAAGAAAACTTTCCCCCAAGCTGTGATTTCCATTTCAAGTTTTGCTCAGTTCTTCTTTTCTTTATTTTCTTTCTCTTTTCTTTCCTTCAACAGTTCTTCTGGTCGTTCAGAATGTGATTAGTCTTTTCTTTCTTTTTGTCAACATGTCAACTGCGTGATCTGCATAAAGTTCAAGCCAACATGCAGTTTAAAAGTAAAAAAAAAGAAAGAAAAAAAGGTAGCTCGCCCACATATGTATTGTGCTTCATTCTTTATCCAAGTACCATAATTTCTGTTGGCGGTGCCACTGTTTAAAACAGAACTGCCCATTTTTTCTTTCTTTCTTTTTCTTTGCTTCACAAAGAATGGTATTGTCACAATCCTTATTTGCCCGGGTTCCTAAGACGCTTTGAATCTGTCAGCATTTCAGGATTATGCAAACTTTAAGAGACTGGCGGTCTTTTTTTTTTAATGGAAGTTTACCGAGTAAAAATTCTTTTACAGAAATATAATGTTGTATCAGTTTTGTCGTGTTTGTTGAGTGTATAGTTTTGTCGCTTCATAATCGCTAGCGCAGTGATCTGTGCTTGTTCTTAACAGATTCCGGGCTTGAAATCATTTCCCCTAAGAGGCCTTCGTACCAACGCTGTGCGTGTGTGTTTGTAAGTTTTCATATTTTAAAAGATACTGGACAAAGAACAACCAATAATGGAATTTCGGAAAGTGTCACTTCCTCAGCTTATTGGACAATTAATGATAACCCTTTTACGTAAAACACAGAATGCATTTTAGTGAATTTTCAATAAAAGATGACGTTGAAAATATTTATTTTCAACATTTCAGTTAGTACAATTTTTTATAGTTTGCAATACTTCATTCACCGAGAAGGCACTTGTTTGCAGAGCTGAAACGGGTCACCGATTAAATCGTGTCATTGGGGTCAAATTTTAGACAGGGTTACCGGTTTTATGTTTGGGACCTGGTCTGACCCGGTGGCAGGAAGATAAAAGCAGAAATTTGATTCTTTATTATACACTTATGCGTTCGAACAGTTCTTTGAGGGTTGACCGGCACCGTGGGTGTTGTTACCCCACAGAGCACGAAAAATTCGACGCCGAAAACTTCCTAACGATAGTAGTAACATATGGAAAAAAATCGCATGTTCCCGAAAACCCAGGGCCGGATTTATGCATAGGGCCCCTAGGCCCAGGCCTATGGGCGAAACTTTCTTAGGGACGCACTTTACAAGGAAAAATTAGAATTTGCTATTTCAAACGCGAGACGAAAATAATATTTAGGAGGAAAAAAAAACATTAACAGAGAGCGCCAAACACTGTCAACCTTGAATCACCTAACTCCCTCGTAAATAACTGACTTCAGGTAATTTGAAGTTAGATTAATTTACATTAGAAATAGTACAACAGAGATTAGAGCTTATATTAGTAACATTATTTATTCCTATTTTTGTCTTTGTACACACCAACAATCATTATTACACTCTTTTCTTTAGTCCACAATGGCTCCTGGTGTTCTCAAATCTTTCAGCGTTAATTTAACTCATTTTCCGATCTCATACAATGATGAAAGTTTGCACAGCGACGTAAGTCCGGTGACAACACAATGTTCCATTGTAACTTTCATATATTTCTATAATTTAAAAGCATATTTATTATTTTTTTGTTTTTAATATTACGCATAAATACTAGCCTGCAACGATTTGGCGTTTCACTGATTGCAGAACACTTTAGGATTTGGGTAAACAAAATAATAAAATAACTTTTCGAAGACATACTTCTCTTAAACAATTCATACTAAAAAGTAAAAAATAATTTTGCTTATGCACGACTTTTAAAAAGAAAAGCAAGGGGTGCACCAAATGAAGAATTTATAAAGTGACTATATATGAGAGAGCGCCTCATGCTTTTCTTTTTAGTCATGCATAAATAAAACATTTTTTTTTTACTTTTTAGTAGGAATTGTTTAAGAAAAGTGTGTTTTAAAAAACTTTTTATATTTTTTTTAGTCTATGTCACATATAGGGCGTCGCTGTCATTTATATCTCTGCTAATGGGCAAAGATACTTTGTGTTAAGCATGCATGAAGGCGTAATTTAAGCTAATTTTTGTATATGATGAAAACTAAAGTGTCTTTTCGGGTCCGCAATGGACCGTTCGTTCGAATCCTGCTGCCAACCGCCCTGACTGACATTTCCCTTTATTTTCCTTCAGTTTCACCAGACAAACGTCAGAATGGTACCTTAACTAAGATACCGGCCGCTACCCTCACATACCCTATTCTGGTCTGATTCAAAGATGGATTTAAAGACCTTACAAATTTTAAAAATATCGTAACGTGCCTTTTAAGACAGAAGAAACATTTTCTCCCTGACTTGACTTTATATCTTCAGGAGATGAATATTCCCGGAGGTGATGTTTAAAATTCAAAGAGCTGCTGCCCACGTATTCAACGTAGCTAATGAGTTTGTAGTCTCGCTTTTGTCCATTCCTAGAGATTTTTTATTATTTAACTTTGAACTTGCTAGTTCTTAGGGGCAATGTATTGGCGGATGGACCGATATACTGACCGTTTCCTTTTTCCTACATAAAGAGAAGGGGCAAAGAGGATGAATCAATAAATGCTAAATAGCGAGGAGAAAATATGATGACTTTACCATTCTTTAATTTACCTTAAAGTGCTTTTGTATGTCCTTATATGATATAAGTGTCTTGTGTGCTTTGTAATGTAATTGTTATTTTTTAATTTTTCCTCTGGAATACTTTATAAATGTATTTAGGAAATTTTAGTGTTTTGTATTGTGATTGGAATTGTTAATTTTCAGATTTTTTTTTAGATTTTTTCTTCTTAAAAGCTTTATAAAAGTATTAAAGAAATTTTAGAGTTTGTAATTGTTAAAATTGTAAATCTATCACGAAACTGCAATGTGCCATTTGTGATGTTAGGAAAAATAGAATTCAAAAACGGCTGAAGCTAGGATTCCTCTTAAAGCTGCATAAAAGCTGTGAACGAAATATAATATTGTTAATAATAAAATTGTAAAATAGTTTGTATTTACCTTCTTGTTCAGTGTAATTAACATATTTTCAACAAGTAGCCTACAGTAATTTAATTAAAATTGCTCATTGAATTTAATGGAATTATTTTATTGTTATAATATTATTTAAACGTATTTTGTAAATAACCACATTACCCGAGGTAAATAATTATTATCTAGGTTAATATTATTAATGGCTAGAAGACGGAGGAGAGTCATTTGTCATCATGTGAGGGTAGGAAGGGGAAAAGGACGGAAGTGGTGAGGATGGAGGCACTGGAAGTCTTGGGCCTAGGGCACCTAGACGTATAAATCCGGCCCTGCGGAAACCATAAATAATATCGTCACAGGTATGCAAGTACTCCCCCTCTGAAAGGCTATTCCGAAGAACTTTCTGTTTGAAGTTATAAATAGGATAAAAATGATTAAAATCTAAAATTTTCAAAAATGAAGTTTCCGTATTTAGCTCACTTTTCAAGGAATTTCATAAATTACAATGTTCATAGAATCAAATCACATGAAGAAGACCAGGCTGAGATTGGGCCACTGGATCAATTAGATTACGATTCGATCATCGTGTCGCCAAGTCAAAGTCAGTCTAATTTATTTCGGTCAAGATAGGGCCCCGAATAATTCAGCTTAAAAACGGGTCATCAAAAGTGATTCGGTTTCAACTGCGGTTGGTTACGCGTTGGCTTTGGCCTCGAGAGGTCCTGGGTTCCGTACCAGCGGTCCTGTTAAACGAGCGGTCGAAATTGCTGGGATGGTACCTTTAAATTAGGTGTCATGGACTCCTCCCCTACCCTCTCCCCACCTGAGTCATAGATACCTAAAGGACACATTATTTCAATTTAACACTTCATGCCATGCTTCACATATTAAGTTTATCACGATTAAGGGAATAACAAATGTTATTTGAGAAAAATAAACTTTACACGAAGTAGATAACATTGTAGACGCAACCTGTAATCCTATGATATTAGGTCCAACTTCTATTATGTACCCTTTTGAAGCAAATCAACTTCTAAAAACGTTTCTTTGATCCATCATTTATATAGAGAAATGACTGGAACGTCTATATCTCGAAAATCAAGCGGATTTTCATGTTAATGTAGAATAACTTTTCTCCTTCTTTCATGAGTAATCATCTTTTAAAGTTTGTTCCCAAAATTTGAATGCACTCTGTATAAAAGCTTTCTTGCAATAGTAAAAGTATTTATCATTCATGGTTTGAATCAGATACGAATATATACGTATATTAGAAAAATAGACCTTAGCATGCGTGTTAAAAATGGCACACGCAGCGGATGTTCTGGTCAACGCCCAAAGCAATAGCAATGTCTGGAAACATTTTCGAAATACGTGAGATTAAGGAGAAATACGATATCCTTTTTTTTTCTGATTTAATGAAGTAGAATCTTTTCGTGGGTGTTGCTGAAACGTATGAGACGAGAATGCTTTTAAAGTAATTGTATGCAAAGTGAAATTTACAATGAAGAGGCACTAATAAAGTCTTAACTTCATCATCTCTCTTCTTCTTGTAAGATTAATAGGACGGATCAATAATGTTTCAATTATAGCACAGAAGGAAAGACAACATCATTGTGCTGTATATAGTACCGCATCTCAATTAAATTTTGCAAAGACCTACTCATATTAATCTTACATTTAAGCCTCTATTAAATTTTCGGGGCATCAAGGAGTAATAACCATTAAAAAAAATTTTTTTTCTTCAGAAAACAAGAAGAAAAACTGAAGCATTTTATAGAATTATGTCATATTGTCTATATTTTGCAAAGCAACTGCATTTCCATCTACTGGCCAGCCCTTGGATTATAAAGACTCACAGCGCACCTGGTGGTCACGATATGAACTACCAATAAGTACCCTCTTCAATTAAGCGGGAGATTTAGAAGAAAAACTATCAATTTAATATGTAATATTTTATTGATTATTTTTATTGATCTTACGTGCGATTGTTTTGATAGCGGGCCTATTGCAGTATCCATGGGAACCGGATATAGCCCGCGGGCCATCTATTGAGAACCCCAAAATGTTTTAATAAACGCCTTAAAATTAAATTCAAATTCCCAAGATGTTTCGTTTAACTAAGTACCCGTAAACTATTCGAATATATACAGTACATCCACATATATAAGCGAATCAGAATTTGATTTATGCTAAGACGGTACACCTGCAGTCACTGTTCTACCCGAAAATAGGTCTGTGATTACCCGAAGATCCCTAGCAAAGTCAACCATGTTGTGTTTTGTCATTGTCTTTTAACGGATGCAGATGACTTCATTAGGACCTATAGTTTGTAGTAGATTGCGAATAGGAGACATTTCAATGTGTCTTCATTTGGAATCGAACCCGAAATAGCCTGATTATAAGGAAGGGAATAAAACCACCTACATACTCTATAAAATCGTAGGCCTATAAAGTATTAATATACAGGGTTGTGTCGCAACATGTGGGGCCATACAAGGTTTCCAAATAGGAGCCGAAAACCGATTTCTGATAATACTACATCAAATTAAATATTTCTCTGATTTGTAGCAGTAGGATGAACAATTTGAACATTAGAAATAAAAATATGATGTCATTGGCTTAGCAGTGTTCTTAACCTCGTATAAAGGAGTTTTATTTTTACAAATAAGAAACTATGTTTTTTTAATACTTGAAATACTCTAATGATGATAAATATTATATGTGAAGTACATAATGCAGTGTTGCAAACTGTGAAAATATATTAGGTGAAATGTTGAAAATGTCATTTAAAAATATATAAAATCCTTATACCAGGATGGCAACACTGTTAAGCCGATGACATCACTTCCGATATCATATTAATACAAGTCGATTTATAGTAACATACGTTTACTTGCATACTTCATTTATGATTTACGGTGATTTTTTTTTTTTATTATACCACGGTAAGAAGTTGGTTTCACGCTTCAAGCTGATTTTAGACCCTTTTGTGCCTCTTGTGTATGCATTTGTATGAATGAACATCATAACACATTTCTATTGTAATAAGAAATTTATGAATAGTTTATAAATCTATATAAAGGTTTCCAATTACGCCAACAATCAACGTTCTTTCACATCCATGTCTTCTGCCATACTAGTGAGACAAGAACACTCTCGTGATCAGAAGGTTTTTTCTGTACACTTGTGTAACTGAGTCATAAAACCACGCCTGAAGTAAATACGCATATATACCTAGCTTCATATTACATCCCCGTTCCATATTTCCACCTTTTCCCCTAATAGAGGTTCTGACCCACTTAAAACTATTAAACTTAGCATAAAAAGATGTTGCAAATAAAATACATGAAGTAATATACGTATTTTAGTGCTTGTTCTGTAAAAGCAGCTCATATTCAAAAGCACACTCAAATTTGAACATGTATTCAGTTTTTAACATTAATATTGCTTAAACTATTTCATGGTTTACTAACTGTTCTCGTACGAAAAGAAGAAGCTATAAGTAGAGGTGTAAGGGATGTTAGACAATGCATAGCTCATATTGCCTACTTGCAAGGATAGTCATACGATAGTCATTATGACAATATGGCCTTGTATCCATCTTAAATAAAGAAAAACACAGCTTTCTGACAAGGCTGATTATATTTTAATAACAAAAAGAAACTAAAGTGTAACAGTTTCGGAAGTATACCACCTCTTGCTTCAGACTGCACTCTACAACTAAATAGAAAATTGAAAGGAGATCGCCTTTTACTTTACGCCAATCAAGGGTCAGTACTCTTTATATATACTTTCCACCTCTCAAGGATAGTACTGACCTCGGATTGGTGGGAAGTAAAAGGCGATCTCCTTTTTTTTTTCTTAAGTAATTTTCTATTTAGTTTTAGAGTGCAGTCTGAAGCAAGAGGTGGTATACTTCCGAAACTGTTACACTTTAGTTTCTTTTTGTTATTAAAGTATAATCAGTCTTGTCAGAAAGCTGTGTTTTTCTTTATTCACGATAGTCATAGTTTACATGTTTGCAATATTACGTAACTTTAAAGGAGTAATACAGATGCATGCATGTATATTAAATAGTTTTTGTAACATGTGGTACTTTTTTTTATGATGAACTCCTCGGTTTATTACGGCTTTTATTTTAATGCATGCTTCTTTAAAGATACTCCTGCCATTCAAAGCTATTCTCTATGTTTAAGACAAAGAGTTAAGGCAATTTTGAATTATATATAACTTTTAGAGTGTATGGAGTGTAGTTATTGTATATACGTATATGTCATGTAGTGATAGCGCGCGTGATTAAAACTGTGTGTAGAGTGTACAACTGTGTATAGAGTGTACAGACGTGTGTAACTATATATGGCATGGGTAGCGATAGCGTGCATGATTAAGGTCGTGTATACCGCAGACATTTGTAACTTTATATGTCGTGCGTAATGATAGCGTGAAAGCCGTGTATAACGTGTACAGGCGTGTGTAATTTGTATATGTAATGTATAGAGATAGCGTGCGTGAGTAAAGCCATGTGTAAGTGTATGTGTCGAATGTAGCGATAGAGTACGTGACTGGAACTTTAATCAAGCATGCTACCGCTATAGACGACACATACAACTATACACGGTTTACGTGGTACCTCAGGCGTACTATCGCTACACACGACATAGAAATAACCTCATTTCCATGCTTTAATCACATCAACATCCCTGATGGAGTCAGATTAGTCTCCGAAGGACTCGTTCCTTCACAACTATGATTGTTAAGTCCATAAATACGTTTTAAGATTATCTGTACGTCTATGCAATTATTTTTTTTTTAAGTCCCTTATTCCTCTGATTTTTACCTGAAGTCAATTGAAAGTACTAGATGCATAAAGGCTTCATAAGCACTTTTGGAAATAAAGGGGGCGGTGCTCTGTCACTAGTGTTCATGTTTTCAAAGCAAGGGAGATATGTTCTTTTGATAGGACCGACTTCTGGGTTTAAGTTAAGAGGAAGAGACGGCCAAAAGAAAATGAAACTAAGCTGCTGTAGAAGTTTTTTGTCATCTGCAAACCAACGAAAGCAAAGAAGAAAAAAATCCTTCTTTGTAGTTAGTACTTTTCGTTCCCCTGTTTCATTCAATCTGATATAACTCCTTCATTTCCAGATTTTCCAGCAGCAGCGGTTGTCGCTTCTTCTGTAAATAGAGATGAACTAACCCCTCTTCCATCCATGTCTTCCTGCTGTTCCTCGTCGTCTTGGATTTCCAGCTAACAGCAGCATCTCTTTTGCTCTTCTTATGTCAACTGTAATACTGTCCTTATTCTCATCGTCATCCCCGTTCCTCGTGTGTTTGCTTCTAACATGGTTCATATAACACCCTCATCCCTTCACCCCCCTCTCTCTCACATACACAAACACATATTCTCATAGGTACATACATATATTCACTCACTCACTCAGGTTCCTTAAACAAAAAAAAAATTTTTTGGTAGTCCGGCTTTGATATGAACGAGGGAGAACCTCCAGAGAAATCAATGACGCAAGCAGACAGAGAGACAGTGTTGCCAGATTTTCCATCGTCATGGTAGTGGTGCCAACCAGTTCAAAAAATCCCATTGCGTGGGATTTTTCGTGGTATTGTTTCTCAATGAAAGGATGTCCAAAATGATAATAGATTGAACAAGAGCAGGGATTTGGTTAGAAATTTGGTACGGTGGAAGGGGATGCAGGGGAACACACCGGAAGTCCATGCTGTTTCTTCGCATAGAATTGGATATTTATTTCCTCAAGTCTTATTTAATTACATATTGCATGTTTGTGATTTTCTAAGTAATGAACATTGCTCCGTCTGTGGGGATGGAAGCAGCAAGGAAGCAGCTTTGGCTTATTCAAATATTCATCTTCATATTTACTGGAACGACTATGGAATTAAGGAAAACCTCGTTCAGGATGTTCTTACCGTGATTCTAACCTGTGACTTTCCAATTACAACGCCGGTAGACTTCTGCTGAGCTACTGTGTTAATTTCTTAAGTGCGCCCTTTTTTTGTACTACTGTTCTATCGAGCACTAAGCTTCTTAGGGCGAGAGTTACTATTAAGGTGATATACGAACCACTTTTGGGTTTGAATCTGAAGCAGAGTGCAGGTCCACAGTCCCTCCCGATGCTCTCTCTATAGCTGGCCAGATAGTGTAGGGGTAACGTGCTCGACTTCTCTGTCTCTCTTGCTTCTGTGGTAGCTGACTTACAGATGAAAACCACAAAGCCTCCGATTGTTTTGTTGTCTTTCTGTAAATGAACTTTTCGCGACATTAAACGGTTGCTTCTAGAGCCGACGAAAAGAAAATTCGAATATTGCGAAGTCAATCAGAAGTGAGTTCAAGCCTCGTTAGGGCCATTAAAATTAGTGGTTCCGAGCCTATTTTACTAAAAACAAACTGTAGGTCTGGTCCTTAGAGGTTCAATCAGCTTCTTTAGGACGTTAATAATAATATAACCAACTTTCCTAACACTAAAAGACCCGTCCCTTTGATCTTGTATTATTTTCCACCTGCTTATAAGTTGTAAGGGACCTGAATAACAGAATTCTTTTTGTGTAATGTATAGTCTATTAGAAGTGCAACTTTAAAACTGCTATTAAAATTTCTAATACTGCGGGACATTTTGGTAACGAAATAGGGACTTAAATGCTCAAAATGGGATTTTCTTTTAGACTTGTCCGGTTGGCAACACTGAATCATGGAGGAACATGGAGAGAGAGAGAGGAAGAGGAGGAAGAAAGAGAGAGAGAGAGACAGAGAGAGTTTGTACTCTTGTATGTGTGAGTGAGTCAGTCCAGTATTGATCTGTTGGGGCTCCAGCATTCTTCCAGCAAACTGGAGAGCGAGATCGAGAGAGTGTTGTGAGGAATGGAATGAGTGATCCTGGAGTTTCCAGAGGAAAGAAGGAAAGTCTTCACACGCTTTCGCCCTCCTCTCCAAAAAAGGCCTTGCCTAGAAAAGAGATACGGGGGGGGGGGGAAGGGGAAGAAAATTTTCCCATTCGCCTATTTTCTTCTTCTCTTTTTTTTTTCGTCGATGGAATGTCCGCAGGATGAGTGGACTCCATGGATCTTCCAGCATTCTTCTCGGTCCTCCTTCCCTTTATTTATTTTCTGGGAGCGGTGGGAAAAATATTTATCTTATCCGGACGCGCTATCCAATAAGATTGATGAGAGAGCAAAAAAAGGGTGAAAGGTAGGGATAAGTTTCTCCATTGATGTTCAATGCTGAAGGCACTTGATGTGCCTTTCAATTAGCCAGAAGATTAGAATCACCATATTAAACATATCCAAATATGTTATTACATATAGAACAAACAGATAATGCGCATAATGTTCTGCGTGTATTTTGAATTTTTTCTTGATAATTTCAACAAAATCTCTCACATTAGAATCTCGGCTGTTCAGCTTTAAAATCTCCTAATGACTACATAAGGTTACTGCGTATTATGATAAAGAAGGTTAATTAGCAATAGTGCTGTTAATAGTACTGATATACTTGAATATATACAGATGCCCCAGTAGCGTAGTAGTTACAATCGTGGACTTTGGATGAGTTCTGTGAGAGGCACACAGGTTCAAACACTTCCAGCACTTATACAGATTGAGGTTGTCCAGGATTTGCCTCAGTTTTATTAGGCACATACCAGTATGGTACTTAGAAGAAGGCCCAAGACGCTATCTTCTTTCTCCTTGTCCCCAAAAGAGTCTCTAGCGTGGGATATGTAACGGGCTTGAATCATAGCTGCTTGTGTGGTCTATATTCTTTGAATTTCCAATGGAGCCCTTAACTAGCTCAGTACTATATGAGTACTTTCTTTTTCAGCAAGATGAAACATTTTCCTCAAGAAATGGTCGATGCGCTTCGGGAGTCGATCTCTGATGAATTTCAACAGGTCTTTTTGCTTGTTGATGTCTATAAACGGGGGGCAGTTAGCTGCATTTTTGTTAAAAATGCTAATTATCTTTGGTAGTGAATAAGTATAGGAAAAAAAGCAATGCAACTGGATAAACTCACTGACAAAACATGGTTAAAAGAAATCTATTGGACATACGTTGTTTCGTTGTGAATTGTAACGCAATGCAGGTTTTTGTTTAGTTCTGTATTATTAATGTAGTTGCCTACATCCTTGCTTGATAGGTAAAGGTAGTAGGGTAACCCGGGGCTATTTCATTCAGAAGGGACAATATCGATCAGAAGAAAAAAAAAGATTCAAAACGATAGATCGATAGAGTAAAAACTGAAAAAAAAATATCGCAAATCATGATCATAGTGACCTGTTTTTTCTTCCTTCTGATCGAAATAGGTTAATAACATTAGTTGCTTACATATTAAGTTAGATCTTATCTTTATGGTAATTATGGCATGGTAATTATCTTTGGCATGCGTTTCACCTAGATATCTATCTATGTGTGTAAAGATTAAACAGCTTTAAAAACCAGTAATAAGCTTCTATAACCAGTTTCCCGTAGTAGCTCTGGTTAACTTCATCCGTTCAACAAGTACTGCTAAAACACAGTATCACAAGTAACGTCACTTCGCAAAAGATTAGCCAATACTGTTTCTTTCTTTTCATAAAAACATCAAGAAGATACCTACACATCAGTACGTTCTGTACTTTACCGTACGAATCTATCCCCAAAGTACCGGTCTACAAAATGGATAGGCTATTCCAATGTCCGAAACTCTCAAGCATTAGCTGTCTGAATTATCTATATATTTAAAATATCAGTGATTTTATAGAAATTTTGTCCACTCACCCAGCCATTTCTACGGGACCGATTTGTATGATTTTTTTTTTTTTAAATATTCTTATTTACGCCTAGATACGTTATGAAGTACTCGCGTCCTTTTCCTCCTTACCAACTTTGAATAAAAGAGAATCGAATTTTTCTCCCTATGTATTTCTTATGGGAGTGCTTTTCGCAGAACCTTTGTCCAGTCACCCAGCAATTTCGACTGGACCGATTTTCAGAAATATTGTTTTTCATATTTATGATTAGATAGATATGTTATCAAACATTCCGGCTGCAGATATAGTCCGAGTCGCTGAGTTCTCAATGTTGCCAACCAATTCAATTTTTCAATTGGTTCCGCACAGTATTACCTAACTGCACCAAACTTGGCATACACATTAGTCGATACAATAGAACAATAATTGTGTACCGGCCTCCAAGCCCCAATTTTCAGTGTTGCCAACCGATTTAAAACATCAAATTTTACAAATGTGTTTATTATTCGAATCTACACGCGACCAGCAATTTAAAACCAAATTTGGTATACATATATATATATATATTAGGTACTGGAACAGGCCATAGAAGTACTCCGGGCGTCGCAATCAAAAGTGCTGCCAAACAATTACAAAAATGTATATTTCAAATTGCTTCGATACCATGATATGGATCAGCACCAAACTGGGCATTTAGGTACTCGGAGGAATCAGAGCAGTGTTGCCAGGAAAATTCCCTGAAAATGGGAAGTTCTGGGCCACATGAAGGGTAAAAGGGAAAAGAGAACAACATGTCGGGAAATTTGCTGGAAGTTTTTGTTAATTTTTAATTAAATTTAGCATGTGGGAATTTTTTTACAATAATCGGGAATTGTTTCACTATTTTGAGGGAAATATTGCGACGGGAACCTGACAACACTGGATCAGAGAGGTACCCGGGACGTTGCAGGCGTCACAGTTATCAGTGTTGCGAACCAATTGCAAAAAAATCTATGTATTTAAAATTCCTTCCATACTACTGGACAAACCAGCACCAATACACATAGCACAAGTGCGTCCAATGGATATGCACTGGATGCATCCATGCTATATATTTTGTGCCCACAGGACGTCCAACGAAGGAGCCAAAGAACATCTTTAGGCCGTCCAAAGTAGACTCGACTCTAACGTCAAATGGATGTGTACCTCATATGGACAAGTACCGTCGTTCCAGTAACATGAGACCTAAGACAAAGATGTCTAAAGGCCATAAATTAACCATTACATGTTTAGGGGTACTAAAAAACGGAAAAACTTCCTCCAAGCGGGACGCAAACACGGATCTTTTCGTTAGAAATCCAACGTCTTACCAACTCGGACACGCTGCGACGAATAAGTAGACTAAAACACTATTGTACTAACTCTGAAGACATAAACTAAGTAACTTTGACTATGTATCCGTATTACCCTGCGTTTTAATAAAATCAGAAACCCCTTCTACAGGAGGAAACTAGCACAATCACTGACTCTGTAGTTTTAGGTGTCCATTTTCGGACGTGTTTTCGATGTCCATTGGATGTCCGTACTTGGATTTCTGGTATTTCCAGTTTCGGACGTGTTTTCGAGGTCCATTGGATGTTCAAACTCCTTTCTCTGGGATGTCCTATGTCTGACGAGTTTTCGGTGTCCATTGGATATTCCTACTTGAATCTCTTCGGTATATTCAGATTTGGATGTCCATTATATGTCTTTTGGATATCCATTGTTGGATTTGAACGTGAATTGGACGCTCCGGTACCATTTTTGGACGTCCTGTACTATATGGGAAACTTGGCATTTAGATACTGGGACAGGTGAGAGAGGTTCTCTGGGCGCCGCAAACCAATGTGCCAGTGTTGCAAACCAATTTTTTTTAAAAAAAACAACAAAAATTTTAAATTACTGCCATACTATTGAGTATATCAGCACCAAGCTTAGCCTTTAGGTACTGGGAGTGAACAGAGAGATACTCCGGATCTCTGACGCGTGGCTGAGCGGAGGCGTTTTTCTTTCTTCTTTTGCTGGAAGAGAGCGACAACAAAATAGAGAGATACCAAGAAATTTGATTGTTTTCGTGGAATAAGAGAATCTTAACAGGCGTTTGAGAATTATTGAGGAGGTACGTTGGAACTTGTGACGGTCGAAAGCTTTATAGCTACCAATAAATTAGTTCTGGTCTGAAATCAGAAGTTCCTTTTCTTAGATGAAGTATATTCTTTATTTCCTTATAGAGGTTTTATAAATTTTGAATTTGTGAGCTGAAAGTAAATTAAAAGACCAGACTCAGGTACCAGGTTTACCGAGGTATTTAGGTCGTTGTGGATTTTTAGCTTTCTGTACGTAGGATTAACTTAGTTTCAGGATTACGATTCTCAGCGAAACGTCAGAATAAATCGCTTGTAGTTTTGGAGAGAGAGAGAAGGGAGACGATTCCAGCGCAGGATGAAGAAGGAATCGCTTACATGATTATGTCTGGTGGTGGACTGATCTCTAGCTTGAGCATCTCCAAGTCTCAACTTTTATTGTACCAATTTCTCGAGCTCGATGATATTCTCGTATAGAGCGAGAGATAGCTTAAGGCGGAGCATTTGGTCTTTGTTTCTTCAATTATCCAATAAGTGGGTAATTGGGTAGTTACAATTCTATTTTAGACGTACCGATTCCTGGTGACATCACTGAGTAGAACTCGGGTGTTCGTACTCACTTTGAGATTTGCTGGTTCCTGAGGATCAAGCGGAAATAGGTCAAAAAGCCTCATGCTGTTGTAACTTCCACTTTGGACGGTCCTCATTCTATAATGTGAGGCTATGGTTCTCTTCTGAAAGTATTCCTTGATTGGCCCAGTTTTGCCTTAAGCTTAAAGGAGTAGGAATTTTCTCGTGGGGAACTAGATTTTGGAATTTTGGGGTTGTGTCTTGAATTTCAAATGTGTTTAAGATGCCCACCTGCCTTACTGTCAGCTTTTACGTATTTGGAACATGATAATACGGGAAACATAAATTTGATTCACATCTTACCAGAGAGGTATTCCAGGCGTCACAGGCATTACAGTTATCAGTGTTGCCAACAATTTTCAAGAATTAATTATTTCAAATTGCTTCTATATTAATTGGACGATTGGACATATCCCCAGGAAACGTAGGTACTGGGAGAGATGAGAGAGATGATCCATGCGCCACGTGTGCCACTTTTATCAGTGTTAACAACCAATTTCAAAACTATAAAGTTTTATATTTCTTTCATACCGTTGTATATATCCGCACCAAACTTGATGTTTACGTACTGGGACAGGACTTAATTTGGATGCCGTAGTTGACATTGTTGCAGACCAATTTTATAAATACAATATTTCAAATTTCCATACCATTTACTGTATCCGTAACAAACTTGGTATAAAATTATTAGATCCAAAAGAAAAATACTGTGGTTGTCCCAAACTTCAAGCACCTCAATTTTCAGTGTAGCAAACCTACTTTAAAATTAAATTTTTTAAGTCGCTGTTTACGGTTAGATGAGTCCACAACAAAGTTGGCATGAACATTATACGAGTTCATAAAGAAAATACTGTGCAAGGGCTCATCCTCTAACGGTCCTAGTTTTTAGTGTTGCCAACCATTTCTAAATAGTGCGGGTGAGACCGCATGATTCAGCTAGTTATTGTTAATTTTGTACTTATTCTAAAATCCAAATCTATCAATGTACTTTGTAAAACTGCATAAATTATTAGGGCGCATGCATATTTTGTCATTATATCTATAGAATTGAGCTACCCCAATACATGTATTTAAGTTTATCCATGTTTCGTAAGCCCAAGCCCTTCCCTAATTTTCTTGACCCCATACTCTTTGTGGCTGGCTGCGGGCCTGAGTGCAACACCCAGTGGAGACAACCACCGGTCGCAACTGCAGTTTTAAACATCATCCAGTCGATCGTAACGAAGCTTACACAAAAGATTAGGCTGACGGGGACAGACTATAATATATTGAGAAAAAGATCGACAGGAAGCCACCGGAGGAGTAGTAATTCTCTTAAACAACAAAATGTCAGCACACGGAATAACTTTACAACACTCATTTCATGGATCCTTCTATTACTTCCTTACTGATTTCAATACAACAGCCTAAAGATACCGTACTCCTGCCCACGTACAGACATCACGATATATTTACCTCTGTTTACTTTCTTAACGCAACACTAAAATCTTATTTTAGCCGTCGACATAAACAGTCGATATCAGTTGATGGGAGATCCAAAGAGAAATGATAACGGTAAGAAGTTCTTCCAACATCAACTGCAATCTCTATTAATTAACATTAACATGAGACCGACCAGATTCGCCAATAACACAGTAACAGCACCAGACAAAATCATACTTTCTCTGAAAGTATCTAACAAACTAACGAAAAAAGGAAGTCAACAAAAGCTTACCTTCAGATCATGGAGAGATCTATCTACAAATTTCATTTACAAATTAACAAGTTCTTCACAACATCCTACTTTCCAAATTACAATAAAATTGATTAGGATGATTTTAGGAACAAAATTGAAAAAGAACTCACAAAAATACAAGTTCCAATTACAACCATTTGTTCTATCGAAAAGATTAACAAATACAGTTAATAAAACCTTTAAAAAATGCCTTAGAAACTCAGTTCCTTATGATATAATAATTCCAAATGCAGAACGCCTTCCTACAAACATTAATCTCTTCTATCAGATACAAAAGACATCTTGGAAGAATGTTTTACAAACCACCATCCGAACGCATCAAACATCACATCAACAACCTTCAAAAAGAAACAAACAAAATATTGTTATTTTTTAGAGAACAGTAAATTTACAAACTTTCGGAAAATTTCTACAAGAACCTCAAAAGTTTCTGGAAATCTACCTCAGCCACGAGGCAACAGAATGAAACACTCGCTTCGCAATAAAATGAGCAACATCCCGATAACACCAAAGACTTAATAGATGCATTATAGATATAAAAGCAGGGGAAGAGCTATCAGAGAACTTCACAATCCGAACAGGCGCTCCTCAGGGGGCAGCCCTGGGTCCCATCTTGTACTCTATATACGTTAATGATACACCCCATTTCATGACATAATCAATCTTAACTCAGCCTGTTCGTAGACGACACTGCTTATTTGACCACTGCCAAATATATTAAGGCAGCCATCAGCAATCTCCAAAAAAAATAGCCAAAAGATTTACTAAATGGTGTGGAACCTGGATCTGAATGAGTACAGAAAAATTCGTTATTTTCTACCCCCTTCGGACAAGGCACCAGGAAAGACAAAAACAAATCCACAAAGTTGAGCAGTATCGAGATACTAGTATCTTTCCTCGATTTTGGGTATCTCGATATACAGTATATCAGATACTTTTGAAAATGGATATCGATATCGTGTATTTCGATGATTTTGAGCAGTATTTTGTAGATACTTTTGCAATACTTTTACCGATACGAATCGAAAAGTAGCGTGTTGTTTCTGCTAATATCAAAGAATGCAGGAAAGTTAAGTAAGGCCCGTAGATAACAGTAACGGAATACAGTATTTACACTGAAAATCTTCTGGCACTAAAAGCATACAAAAACTTTACCAAAAATTAAATTTATATGAACGCATTTGAACTTTATGTGAACCTACTGAAAAATTGGGAGTTTTTGTGTGCTCAATGTGTCTTTTTATTGACTTCTTATCCTTAGTGCACATTTTGCGCAGCTTACGTTCATATTTACGTAAGTTCACATTGACTAGAGTACGTTTTCAGATCACTTGTAGTACATTTACCACTATTAAGTGACCTTTTTGTCCATGAACTGGAAAACATATTACCATTCGACCGAGGAAAGATCCTACTTCACATACAACATACCGCCAAAGAAACCTTCCACGCTGACTTCAAAGTAACCTACGTTCACTTCCATACTTCACCAGCCCGCTCTCCTGACTGATTAATTATACCCTTCTTACTCGTTCCCTCACTTCTCATCTCCATCTATGCACTGAATTCATTAATGTTCACTAAGGGCTCACCCTCCTTTCATTGCACCTAGAGTCGTCCCTAGGTAAGAAGAGTCAATCTTAATTTGTCTTCAATGTGTCAACGTGTTGTGCCGTCTAACTGCACTACATCCTCATTAGTCGTTCGTAGCATTTCTATTCTAATTTACCTGAACATATCATCATAAGCCAAGCTTATAATGTCTAAAATTGAAAGACGATAATGAACTAAAGGATGTAAACAATATTGTACCAACCCTTAGCCCATCCACATTTCCTTTCCCACCATACATTCCTACACTCCTCTTCCCGAAATGGAGGGCGCTAGAAAAGAAAATAAATAAAAAGTTTTACATTGTTAACACAGATACACAATTACTACGTGTTAATGATCTACGGCACGCAATTACCAGCTTCGCGGTACATGGCTTCCACCAGAAACTCAGCAAAACTTCCACACGCCGAACGAAGACAAAAAGTGAATTTAATTTAAGATCTTTAGGCAACTTTGGCTCAGGACGAACGAAAACAAGAGAACAGCAAAGAGTGAAATAAAGTTGAAAACAAATACACATTCGTGCACATTTTCCCCATGACTGAAACGAAAATATATCGTACAATTTCTACGATGGGGGGATTTTTTGGGGTGCATTGCTCCCTCAGTCATTTCAGGATTTAGGAGAGAGACCCTGGGGGCAATTACTTTAATAGTAACTAAGCTGAAGTGGACAGGCATTAGAATTGACTCAGTGTTGTCAGGTTCCCATTGCAATATGTTCCTCAAAATACTGAAAGATTTCCCAGATTCTAAGTTTTCTTTAAAAATTAATGGGTTTTTTTTTCTAACAAATGTGCCAAAAAGATGCAACAAAATTTCCCTATTTTTAATATTTTTTTCCCCTTTCACCTTTTTTGGCTCAGATTTTTTCATTTTTCGGGAATTTTCCCTCCATCTGACAACACTGTGCGGACTGTGGTTTTGTAACTTGCTATTCCAAAATTAAAGTAAATTAAAATATTAACAAGAGGATCCATTTATGAAGAATAAGCAATTATAAAGCATTTGTAGTCATTAAATTTAAAAGCTTCCCTTTACTATTAAGCAGAGTTAACAATTTTTGGCATCTAAAATTCTTAAATTTAAATTAGTCATTTTAACAATCTTAAAATCATATATATTCTAATTTTCTGCACATACTTTTACTTTTACGATAATATTAGTGTAGCTACAAAATTTCAGTACTTTACCGTATATCTGAAAAAATGCTACTAGTACCATCTAGTGGTCACTGAGTAAAGTCTTTCGTCGATGGTTTTGGTGTTCAATCACATTTGGTACAGTGTGTCGCAGTAATTTCAATGGTATAAATCAGTGAACTCCAGCTTAGCCAGGGCCTAAAATTGAGTGGAGTACTCCACACTTTGTGGAACTGTAGGAAAGGAGTGTGGAACTATAATTCTTAAAGTGTGGAGTGGTATTAATGTGAGCCTACCTTACTTTTCTCGGATTATGCATTTAAACGCGTTTAGTGTGTCTGATTCAATACATTCATTATGCAAAGGGTTACTCAATTCCATATAACTACCAGTATATGATATTAAGCCAGAGTTAATACGTATAGGTGTCTCCTAGATGGCAGGGAAAACCATTGCCAATTTTGAGGTGAAGGAACTTTTTAACTATATTTAGTTTTCAAACGTTTTTGGTTGTATTCATATAGTTTTAAAATATGCAACTAACTGCACGTTTATCTGTTGTTTCAATAGGACATTACACTTTTCCGATATAATGAAATGTGTTGTTTCGTAGATAAAAATTACACGATCCTTTGAATCCGTTATAGAAATACTATGTACTACCAGAGATAACATACATCAATAACCGCCAAAAATTTAGCCGAAGCACCGTAGACTCTCAACAACCAATCATAACCCAGGAAATATTATCCGTTCGTAAGTTTCATGGGAAAAAATTTCGGTTTGTTTCCTGTATTTTATGGTTTAATACAATACAATTAAATATGTATCCTAATGTGCCTTTAATTTTGTTTGCTCTGAATGCCAAAATTTTCCTACATAATAATAATAATAATAATATTTTTTTGGTCGCAGATAAACATGATGTACTGGACAGAACACTGATTATATGTCAAAACAAATGCTGACTAAACTAGGTTTTCTATACTATATAAAATTTTTACCAGTGTGGAGCTGTGATTTCGTTGAATTTTAGGCCCTGAGCTTAGCAGTCATGCTCAATAACCTATTCCAGATGGTATCGGAAATTTAGTGAGGTTTCTGTGATGCTCTGTTGAAACAAAATTGAAATATTACATTTAAATTCAATTTCATGTTCATTTTTTCGTAAATTCTTAGGAAGTCTGTTTCAGGAAACAACTTCTTACTCCGCTGTTCAGAAGTATGTATTATATATATATATAAAAAAAACTTCAACAATCATCCATATTCTCATACATTTTTTCCAAAATAAAGAAAAGAAAATGTCATTTACAGTGAAAGTTTTCGGTCGATCTTGCAGTCACAGAAAGCTATTTGATACGCTGCCATATGTTTACAGACTGAATAGAGTAAATGAAAATAAAACAAGCTCAGCGATGCTTTTATAGACAAAACCAAAGTGAAATATCAATTGTGACTTTAAGAACTAACCCCCCAAAATAAAGTCAACGTCATAGAGTTTCCCACCACTCTTTCAGACCACGAGGAATCCAAAGGTGTATGAATCGTCTCTCTCTAACGTGTAATTCCTGAGATCTAGAGGGGATGGGATAGCTACCATGGATTCCGACAGGATTTTCAGTTGTTTTTTTTTTGTGGGGAGGGATCAAAATTAGGAGGATGTAAGTAGAACTTTGCACTGTTTCTATCGATTTTTTTTACCGTAAAAGTTCAAAAGTGGGAGGTGCTCTCGAGGATTTGGGGACGTGACACCCCCACAGAAAGGATCTGATGGAATCACTGAGGTACAGACGGATAGACAGGATAAACTCTATAGCTTCCCCGTATATATGTGGGTGCGCTAATCATCTAGCTTGAGATTGAACGTTGAAAAATGTTTGTTTGGAAACATTTCACGTCATATCCTTCCATAGTTTGGAACTCTGTATTCTATGCTTCACTTAAAATTATGTTCATCATCAGTAGTAAATAATAAAT